>JARQOC010002566.1:0-23870 GCA_033576535.1 Allobates femoralis | reverse complement strand
GACTGAACTGAAAATAACGCAAATGTGAAAGTAGCCTTAAGAGGATCAAAGAGCATTTCCATTAAAAATATTATACACTGTACCTGGGAAGTTTTTAAAGCTTGTAAAAATCCTCTTTGTTGAAGTTGTTAATTTATCTTAGTTTACCAGATGATGGAATTCAGCGAAGATATTCACAGATACTATTCATCGTTATGGTGCACGGAATAGGAGTTATTCAAAAGAACCGTGTTCCTCTACTTATCCTTTGCTCTGTCAGTGTATACTGGGAGTTCTGGGGGGGAAACAGGCAGTTTTGTAAAACAGCAGAAAAAGCCGACCTGTTCTTCAAATCCAATGTTCCCAATGTTTTTTCGCAAATGCGGTTTCGTCTCACTGATGCATCTCATGAAGGTTGTGGGTATTTATTTACGCAAGCTTCCATAAAGAATATACAAATTAGTACATGAATGATATTAATGTCTTGCCCACTGGGAATGATTCCCTACTGAACGTATATAATTTACACCATAATTTACTCTCTGCTCAAAGTGGGCCCTAGTGAATTAAGGGCAATTATTGAATAGGGAACTGTAAGATGTGATAAAATAACTAAATTGGCTTCAATTATTTTACATAGTTTGCAAACTAGGATATTGTTATGTTTTGCTGTTTAGAGGGATTCCTATAATAAATCAACCTCCCCAAACCTCACATATGGGCAAGCAGTTCTTTGAAATGTAAATCCATCAACACCTTTAAATATTCTATCTATCACTGGATTCCCCAGAAATATTTTATTTATTTTATTTTATATGCAAATGAGGTGCACTCTGTGCGTGACAGAGCCTCTGCCTTTGGAGACTCTTTCTGTTGCATTTCTGGTGCGGACGAGACTGGGTGATTTGTGCTCAGGCATCCGCTTGCGCACAGATCACATATGGGAGTGAATGGGTGCGCACGGTCATGCGCTGTCAAGCGCAGCACCGTGCGCTCCCATTATAAAGATAGGGGCTTGCGGTGCTGCGCTCACAATGCGGCTCGCAAATGTGAAAGCACCCTTACAGTGGGTAAAGAAAGTATTCAGATCCCTTTCAATTTTTCGCTCCTTTGTTTCATTGCAGCCATTTGGTAAATTAAAAAAAAAAAATTTTCTCAGATTAATGTACACTGTGCGCCCCATCTTGACAGAAAAAAACAGAAATGTAGAAATTTTTGCAAATTTATTAAAAAAAGAAAAACTGAAATATCATATGGACATAAGTATTCAGACCCTTTGCCCAGATACACATAGGCCCTTTCACATCTAAGCCTGGGCTGCATTTTACTTCATTTGCGTTTCTATGCGTTTTTACCACTAAAAACACATCAAAACGCATGCGTTTTTGCCCACATTGAATTCAATGGAAACGCAAGCATTTTCAAAAATGCAAAACAAATGCGTTTTTGCAAACGCAGCCAAAAACGTGGGCTGCTGCGTCTAGGGCTGCGTTTGCAAAACGCATGCGTTTTGTGTTTTTGAAAACGCACATGTGTTTTTGCATGTGTTTTCAATGCGTTTTCCATTTAATTCAAAGGGGTCAAAAAGCATGTTTTTTGGTACATTTTTAGTGGTTAAAACGCATAGAAATGCAAATGAAGCAAAACGCAGCCCAGGCTGCGAAAGGAGCCATATTTAAGTCTCATGCTGTCCATTTCCTTGTGTTTAATTAAACTCATAGGACTTGATTTATAAAGGCACACACCAGTCTATATAACACATCACAGCTCACAGTGCATTGCAGACCAAATGTGAACCATGAGGTCAAAGGAACTGCCCAAGGATCTCAGAGAAAGAATTGTGGCAAGGCACAGATCTGGCCAAGGTTACAAAAGAATTTCTGCAGTACTCAAGGTTCTTAAATGCATAGTAGCCTCTATAATCCTTAAAGGAAGAAGTTTGGGACCACTGGACGTCTTCCTTGACCTGGTTGTCCAGCCAAACTGATCAATCATGGGAGAAGAGCCTTGATGAGAGAGGTAAAGAAGAACCTCAAGATCACTGTGGCTGAGCTCCAGAGATGCAGTAGGAGATGGGAGAAAGTTTCACAAAGTCAACTATCACTGCAGCCCTCCACCAGTTGGGCATTTATGGCAGAGTAGCCCAACAAAAACCTTTTCTCAGTCCAAGACATTTGAGAGCCTGCACAGAGCTTGCTAAAAAACACATGAAGGACTCCCAGACTATGAGAAATAAGATTCTCTGGTCTGATGAGATGAAGAAAGACCTTTTTGGTGATAATTCTAAGCAGTATGTGTGGAGAAAACCAGGCACTGCTTATCACCTGAAACTACTCTGGCAGCACCAGAAAAACTTACCATCAGCAGCCAAAAACAAAAACCAACACAGCACTTAACAGGATGCAGTCAGACCCCATTAAACAGAGCAATCCAATGTGCACGGAGCAGATAAAATCACCATCTACCTACAAAGACATGTGGGAGGTGACTTGCTATTAACTTATTATGTTTGCATAGGACTCCATTCATACTGATACATATGATGTAGCGTGTCCAATATCTACCCACTGGTCCTGCCACCAAACTAAATGGGCCGCCCAGTACGATGTCTCCACACCACTGGATGAATGGCGCCCCATGGGGCCCAGCTGCACCCTGCAAAAATGGTTAAAAACTACTAAACAAATTTTTATGATAGACAAAAATACTTTTTACATGGGGTATTGGTTCATGTATTGGCCAAGACACTTAATCTCGTAATCCTCGTCACGAATCCCTATGCCTACGAGTCCTAACAAAATCTAGACAAAAACTACTCAAAAAAGGCGCATCGGAAAAATTTACCATCAGCAGCCAAAAACAAAAACCAACACAGCACTTAGCAGGATGCTCATCACCTGCCCAATACAATTCCAACAGTGAAATATGGTGGTGGCAGCATCATGCTATGAGAGTGTTTTTTAGTTGCAGAGACAGGGTGACTATTTTCAATTTAAGGAAACATGAATACGACCAAGTACAGAGACATCCTGGATGAAAACCTCATCCAGGGTGCTCTGGATCTGAGGCTTGGTTGAAGGTTCACCATCCAACAAGACAATAACTCTAGGCACACAGCTAAAATAACAATGGAGTAGCTTCAGAACAACTCTGTGACCATTCTTGGTTGGCCCAGCCAGAGCCCTGACCTAAACCCAATTCAGCATCTCTGGAGAGATCTGAAAATGGCTGTCCATCAATGTAATGTTCTATTTTTCATTACCAGTCATTTAGGACAACACTGGATAATTCAGAGATCCTCACTGAACTTCTGGAGTGAGTTTGTTGCACTGAAAGTAAAGGGGCCGAATAATATTGCACGCCCCGCTTTTCAGTATTTTATGTGTTAAAAAAGTTTAAAATATCCAATAAATTTCGTTCCACTTCATGATTGTGTCCCACTTGTTGATTCTTCACAAAAAAAATCTGAATTTTATATCTTTAAGCCTGAAATGTGGCAAAAGGTTGAAAACTTCAAGGGGACCAAATACTTTCACAACGCACTGTATATAGAATAGATATGTAGAATAAATATATACGTATTGTGAGATGGCAATCGGTTATATTGGTAATGACCGCTATGTATCGCAGGTGTTTTCTGTGATGTAAACTTGGAATGTTCACTCTGGGATTTTTAGTGCCACGAGTTTTAAAAAGCATTCAAGTGTTCAGGTTTACATATAGCTAGAAAAGATGGGTGGTTTATGTGGCGCCCCTGCTGATAGGCGCCACAGGGTAGTATTGCACTTTTTATTAAATGTGTTTTCTTTTCCCTGTGAGTTGCTAGTTCGGGGTTAAACCTTAAGGAGTCTGTTTCTACACCCACAGGAGTAATGGCCCGAGTACTGACGTCAAGGGAGTGGATGGTCTCCTCTTAAATCCGGGAAAGGACAACTGTGCCCCACCGTGGGAGATCAAGGGACTGGCGGGAGAGCTCTGTGAGGGTGGTAGAAGGAAGGAAGGAGACCCTGAAAGACAAAGACAGAGGACATCTAGAGACTCCATAGGGGGGGACGCTGAGCTGGCAACATCCACCCTGTAAACCAAACTGTACCGTGACTTGTTGATGCCATCAGCCGGTACCGAGTAAAGTGGAGTTAAACTTGAACTGGTTTCCGCTATACTTCCCGCCGCAGCCCTGAGGGCTCAGCATCAGCAGCAGCTCAGCCAGAGGGGTAAGAACTGCAGTACTAACAACTACTACCTACTCCCCTCATTCTCCCTCATCATCCACATTTCCATCCCTGCTGCCTTGAGGTAATAGCTCCACCTGTAGGGAGCTGTTCCAAACTCTACTGCCCCCCACCATCACCTCAGCGGCAGGCTGGCAGTGCCGGTGCCATCTTACCGGGAACTACAGGTGGTGTCACGATCCCCCTCATCAACGTCCCCTTCAAATGATCACCAGGGCACGGCACTGGGACCCCGTCTACCCCTGACTCCCTATTGAAAATATATTTCCAAATAATCGTATATGTCAAATATTGCTCGTGCATGTCAAATATTATTTGACATGTATAACCATTTGAAAATATTTTTTTTACAAGATCAAGAATGCTATTGCGTTGTGCCAGTATTTCTAATAAAGATTTAGTTGGATGTGCCATCCTATTGCTGTGCACCGCATCAAGGGGAGTGCCGACCGTTGATTCTCAACTCACGTGCATTAATGAGACTGTTTGCTGGGTCACATGGTCTCTGTGTTGTGGAAAGTCCTGGAAGACCAGATTTACTGGAAAAGGTGAAGAGACCATGTGTGTGGTCGTGCCAGAGCTTTTGAAAGGTAACCTCAGGAAAAGGGGTCGTGTTCTTACTGAGGACAGCAAATGAAGATTTCCATACCTTCACTGAAATAGTCCAGTGGGGTTGTAGCAAAAGTTACGCAGGTTTACACATGGAAGAAATGCACTATATGTTGTGTTGCTTTCAGTAAAGGCGGGAAAGGCTCCTGTTTGGTTACATAAAGAGGTTTACGGTGCGCCATAGTAAACGGTTAGACAATTTAAATGAAAAACTGTTTCCATGTGCAGTAAACTAGTAGCCAAGCGAGCATCCCCAGTACAGAGATATATATATATATATATATATACATATATATATATATATATATATATATATATATATATATAAATAAAACATACATTTCCTACTCTTTCTAATCATTGTATGCATTCCATATCATCTGAACCTGAAATATAGGAAAAATTAAATAATAAAATAACTTGGTGAAACATCAAGACCTTGTGGCACCTGGGTGCTCCGGAGCATGTAAAAATGCTTTCCAGTCACATCCTCTTGGTGGACAGCAAACCCTCTCTATACCACAGACGGTCAGATTTTTTAAATAATCCTCAGGAACATATAAAAAGTGACATTACACCCCTAAGATTGAATGATTACCCACATGAGGAATGCTGTTTGCTCCATTAATGTATTCCGAACTACAGACTTTTATTTGTTGCATGAAGAGGTCACCTCTTTCTTTAATGTATATTTTACAGGAGTTTCTACCTCTAAAAACAACCTCTGGAAACACTCTCTTATATGCCACAAATTGTCTGTTATTCAGAACTTATTAACAGGGGAATGTTAGAACCATACGTGCATGTTCAGATGATGAGAGATTTAAAATTGAAAGTGAAAAAGACAGATATAGATTCATAGTAAGAGGTTACTTACATGCTTGTCATAAAAGAGCACTTTCTATTGCATCATCCAAAAATAGATGTAAATTTTAACAAGATTAAAAAGCGTACATTGCATCTGAGAAAAATGCACATACAAGTATGCCAGGCATACACACGCTGGGGCGGGCTTGTTGCTGTGTGGGGAGGGCTTGTAGAACAGTGGGTGTGAACGAACAGTTCCTAAAAAAAAACAAACACCCTTGTTTTCTCCTGCAGACACAATATCTAGGTGACCCTGCAAAATGTTGACAGGGTGTAAATTACAAACTGTCAACATTTTGCAGACTAGATATAAAGTACACATGAATTATAGCAAAAGCCCAGACAACCTCTTTAAACAAAATAAAACTATACATGTTTGGCATCTTTGAACTTGTATTGACCTGGAGAATCATACTGCCATATACTAAATAGTGAACATAGTACGGTAAGTAAAAAAAAAAACAACAGAAAAACCACTGTGGAATTGCATTTTTTTTTTTTGCAATATCACTGCACTTGGATTTTTTTTACCCCCTTTTACAATAAAATATGTGGCAATATGAATAGTTTCATTCAAAAGCAAAATTCATCTCACAAAAATCAAGCCTTGGCTCTTGGAAAAAGGGGAGGAAGAAATGAAAATGAAATATGCAAAATCGCCGGGTGGTGAAGGCTTTAATGGAGCAAACAGCAATTCTAATTTAAGTAAACGTTAATCCTCATGGGTATCACATCACTTTTTAGACGTTCATAAGGATGATATTACTAATCTGATAGTCTGTGGTACAGAGAGGGTTAACTGTCCACCAAGAGGCACTGACTGGAAAGCATTATGACGTGCTCAGAAGGTCTTATGTATCTTTGGCACGGTTATCCAGGCTTCACAGAGCTCTTTATTTTATTTTGTACTAGCTGTGAGCCCGATGCAAATGCATCGGGATTCTAGAACGTGCATTAATTTGATTATAGTAGTTATAGCTGTTAGCCTGATGCAAATGCATCGGGTATCTAAAATATGTTTATTGTTTTTTTAAAGATTTTTAAATAATAATCGCATCATCAATAGCAATAATATAAGCCATAGCATTATTATTAGCAGTAATAGCAGTATTAATAGCATTATTAGCAGTATTATGAGCATTAATAACAGTATTAATAGCATTAATAGCATTATTATTAGCATTAATAGCATTATTAGCATTAATAATAGCATTAATAACATTATTAATAGCATTAATAGCATTATTATTAGCATCAATAGCATTAATAATAGCATTATTAGCATTAATAATAGCATTAATAACATTATGAATAGCATTAATAGCATTATTATTAGCATTAATAGCATTAATAATAGCATTATTAGCATTAATAATAGCATTAATAACATTATTAATAGCATTAATATCATTATTATTAGCATTAATAGCATTATTAATAGCATTAATAGGATACATATTAGCATTAATAGCATTAATAGCATAAATAATAGCATTAATAGCATTATTAATAGCATTAATAGCATTATTATTAGCATTAATAATGGCATTATTAGCATTAATAATAGCATTAATAACATTATTAATAGCATTAATAGCATTATTTTTAGCATTAATAGCATTATTATTAGCATTAATAGCATTAATAATGCCATTAATAGGATAAATATTAGCATTAATAGCATTAATAGCATAATTAATAGCATTAATAGCATTATTAATAGCATTATTATTAGCATTAATAGCATTAATAGGATAAATATTAGCATTAATAGCATAATTAATAGCATTAATAACATTATTATTAGCATTAATAGCATTATTAATAGCATTAATAACATTATTATTAGCATTAATAGCATTAATAATAGCATTATTAGCATTAATAATAGCATTAATAACATTATTAATAGCATTAATAGCATTAATAGCATTATTATTAGCATTAATAGCATTAATAATACCATGAATAGGATAAATATTAGCATTAATAGCAATAATAGCATAATTAATAGCATTAATAGCATTATTAATAGCATTAATAGCATTATTATTATCATTAATAGCATTAATAGGATAAATATTAGCATTAATAGCATTAATAGCATAATTAATAGCATTAATAGCATTATTAATAGCATTAATCGCATTATTATTAGCATTATTAGCATTAATAATAGCATTATTAGCATTAATAATAACATTAATAACATTATTAATAGCATTAATAGCATTATTATTAGCATTAATAGCATTAATAGCATTATTATTAGCATTAATAGCATTATTAATAGCATTAATAGGATAAATATTAGCATTAATAGCATTAATAGGATAAATATTAGCATTAATAGCAGAATTAATACCATTAATAGCATTATTAATAGCATTAATAGCATTAATAATAGCATTATTAGCATTAATAATAGCATTAATAACATTATTAATAGCATTAATAACATTATTATTAGCATTATTAGCATTAATAATAGCATTAATAACATTATTAATAGCATTAATAACATTATTATTAGCATTAATAGAATTAATAGCATTATTATTAGCATTAATAGCATTAATAATACCATGAATAGGATAAATATTAGCATTAATAGCATTAATAGCATAATTAATAGCATTAATAGCATTATTAATAGCATTAATAACATTATTATTAGCATTAATAGCATTAATAGGATAAATATTAGCATTAATAGCATTATTAATAGTATTAATAGCATTAATAGGAGAAATATTAGCATTAATAGCATTAATAGCATAATTAATAGCATTAATAGCATTATTAATAGCATTAATAGCATTATTATTAGCATTAATAGCATTAATAATAGCCTTATTAGCATTAATAATAGCATTATTAGCATTAATAATAGCATTATTAACATTATTAATAGCATTAATAGCATTATTATTAGCATTAATAGCATTAATAATAGCATTATTAGCATTAATAATAGCATTAATAACATTATTATTAGCATTAATAGTATAATTATTAGCATTAATAGAATTATTATTAGCAGTAATATCATTATTATTAGCATTTTATTTTTTAATTATTATTTTTTATTAAATTATTTATTATTTTTTATTTATTTTTTATTATATTTAAATTATTTTTTTATTATTAAATTTATTTTTTAGGCTGAGACCCAGTTCTCTTTCAGGTCCGCTGAAAGGGCTGATATAATTAGCATATATTTAATTTTTTTATTATTATTTTTTTTTAATTATTGAATATTTTTAATTTATTTTTTTATTATTTTTTAATTATTTTTAAATTATTTTTAATATTATTTAATTAATTTATTTTTTTAAGTGAGAGTGAGAGACAGTTCTCATTCAGGTCCGAATTATTATTTTTTTTTAATTATTATTTTTATTTAATTATTTATTATTTTTTATTTATTTTTTTTATTATTTTTTAATTATTTTTAAATTATTTTTTTTATTATTTAATTTATTTATTTTTTAAGTGAGAGTGAGAGACAGTTCTCATTCAGGTCCGCATTTTTTTTTTTTTAATTATTATTTTTATTTAATTATTTATTATTTTTTATTAATTTATTTTATTATTTTTTAATTATTTTTAAATCATTATTTTTATTATTTAATTTATTAATTTTTTTTAAGTCAGACTGAGACACAGTTCTCATTCCGGTCCGCTTTTTTTTTTTAAATTATTATTTTTATTTAATTATTTATTATTTTTTATTATTTTTTTTTTATTATTTTTTAATTATTTTTAAATCATTTTTTTTATTATTTAATTTATTTATTTTTTAAGTGAGAGTGAGAGACAGTTCTCATTCAGGTCCGCATTTTTTTTTTTTTTAATTATTATTTTTATTTAATTATTTATTATTTTTTATTTATTTTTTTTATTATTTTTTAATTATTTTTAAATCATTATTTTTATTATTTAATTTATTTATTTTTTTACTTGCGACAGTGAGAGACAGTTCTCATTCCGGTCCGCCTTTTTTTTCCCATTGACATACATTAGCGGTGTGTCGGCGATTTTATGGCCGTCCACCTGGTTCTATTTGTCGGGCGTAAAATCGCGGACACACGGCTAATGCATCTCTATGGGCAGTCACAGCTCGAATTCTGATTGGTCGGCGTTCAATCCGAAATCGGGCTGACTGCCCATAGAGATGCATTAGCGGTGTGTCGCGATTTTAGGGCCGACAAATAGAACCAGGTGGGCGGCCATAAAATCGGCGACACACCGGTAATGTATGTCAATGGGGAAAAAAAGGCGGACCTGAATGAGAACTGCGTCTCAGTTTTGAGGGGCTCTTCTGATTGGCTGAGGGCAGTTTACAGCGACCAATCAGAAGAGGGCCTCAGATCTCATTAAGGTAGAATGGCGGATTTTTCGTCCATTCTATGTTAATGAGAAGGAAGAGGACGTCGGAGGAGGAAGTTATCGAAAAGAAGACAGAAGATCCCCGGGGCCGGACGAAGAGGCGGAAATGGCGGAAGGAAGAGAGAAGACCCCCGGGGCCGGAGGAAGAGGACGCCTGGCCGGACGGACGATCAGATGACTTGAAGGCATGTAAGTGAAAGACGGGGACGTTAGGCTTCGGGTATAGGGCCTTAGGTGACAGCGGCGTTAGGTTAGGGGACTGCGGGGGCTTAGGGTGTAGGGCTTTAGCGATAGGGGCAGGGGGTAGACGGCGGGGCTTAGGGGGTATCGGCGGGGGCTTAGGGGGTGGGTGTGCGGACATGGGGGGGCTGTGCGGACATGGGGGGCTGTGCGGACATGGGGGGGCTGTGCGGACATGGGGGGGCTGTGCGGACATGGGGGGCTGTGCGGACATGGGGCGGGCTGTGCGGACATGGGGGGGCTGTGCGGACAGGGGGCGGGCTGTGCGGACATAGGGGGCGGGCTGTGCGGACATAGGGGGCGGGCTGTGCGGACATAGGGGGCGGCTGTGCGGACATAGGGGGCGGCTGTGCGGACATAGGGGGGGGCTGTGCGGACATAGGGGGCGGGCTGTGCGGACATAGGGGGCGGGCTGTGCGGACATAGGGGGCGGGCTGTGCGGACATAGGGGGCGGGCTGTGCGGACATAGGGGGCGGCTGTGCGGACATAGGGGGGGGCTGTGCGGACATAGGGGACGGGCTGTGCGGACATAGGGGGGCGGGCTGTGCGGACATAGGGGGCGGGCTGTGCGGACATAGGGGGCGGACTGTGCGGACATAGGGGGCGGACTGTGCGGACATAGGGGGCGGGCTGTGCGGACATAGGGGGCGGGCTGTGCGGACATAGGGGGCGGGCTGTGCGGACATGGGGGGGGGGGTGGCGAATTGTGGGTAGCGGGGAGCGGAGGCGGCAGTGCCGCCTCCGCTCCATGGTCCCCGGGTAGCGATTTGCGGCTCAGGCAGCGACTCGCAATGGCCTCGCGGCCATTGCTCGCGCTACCTGAGCGGTAAATCGCAAAGGTTGTAGCCGGGCCTGTGGATCGATTTTGGGCCAGCGGCTCGCAATGGCCTCGCGGCCATTGCTCGCGCAGCATTGGGCACTTCGCGCCCAATGTTAAATTCGTATCCACATGACGACATCGGAAAGTGCGCGTGAAGGGGCGCTTTTCCGATTCGCGATTATATAATAGATTAGATCTATTTTTTATTGATTTAATTCACGTGATATAGAATACATAGAGTAATTATTAATTGCTTCGGACTGGAAGTGTCCAAATGTCATGTTGTATTTGTCACCTGATTGGTCCACGTAACTGGCGCCTGATTGGTCCACCTGAAATAGAAAAAAAAATCGTCCGCCATACTGGCACACCACACCCAAGTGATGTGCCAATATACTGACAGCATACTGCTGCTCTGCCCCGGGTCTGGGTCCACTCCTAAGTCCAACGCCACTACCTCCTCTTTTTCATGGCTGCCTCCTTCCTCTCTATTGCCACTGCAGTACTGCCTAAGAGCTTGCCCCACTCTCAATGCACATGACAGGGTAACCAAACATGGTGGGACAATGCGCATTGGCAGTGTACTGGCAGTTGGCACAGGCCTGCTCTCATCCTTATGTCCCCGCATTACTACAAATGAGTGATGCTAGCACCCAGCAACACAGAGCCCGCCGCACAATAGACATCACCGCCCTCACAACATAAATGGGCATAGCTACGAGACCCCTTCCTTACATCTCCGCAGTCCACATAAAGGACATTAATGCACAGGGGGCAAGAGACAGAACAAGGGAGGCAGAGAGACAGCATGAGATAAGCAGAGGGACAGCACAAGGGGAGCTGAGAGATAGCCCAAGGGGGGCAGAGAGACAGCACAAAAGGGAAGGAGACAGCACAGGGGGAAGAGATAATGCACAAGGGGAAAAGAGACAGCAAACAAAGGTGAAAGAGATAGCGCACAAGGGGGCAGACACTGCACAATGGGGGACAAAGACAGCTCACAGGGGGACATAGACTGAGCATAGAGGCAGAGACAGTCAATAGGGAAGGGACAGTACATAGGGGGAAGAGAGAGAGCACATAGGGAAGAGAAAGCACACAGGGAAGAGAGAGCACACAGGGGGCGGAGATAGCACATGGTGGGAGAGACAGTACAAGGGGAAGAGAGAGCACTCAGCGGGAAGGTAGTGCACATGCAGAAGGGAGAGTGCAGAGGAGGAAGAAAGAGTGCACAGGGGGAAGAGAGAGCGCTTATGGGGGAGAAAGCTAATAGCAGAGAGCACAGAGGGAATAAGACAGCACACAGAAGGAAAGCTCATAAAGGGGGAGAGCTCACAGGGGGAATACAGCTCAAAGGAGAGTGCACATGAGGGAGAAACAACACAGGGGGAAGACAGCAAACATGGGGGAGAGTGCAGGGGGAGAAAGATAGCCCACAGGGGGAGCAAGTCAAAGGAGAGAGCACAGAGCGAAGAAGACAGCACAGAGAGAGAGAGCGATCGAGGAAAGCACTTGGGGGAGAAATGGCCACTGCTCACAGTGCCAGAGAGCCCACCCTCATCGAGATGTCACCTCCCTCCAGATGCGATAGCATCAGGCCCACATCTAGTTTATATTATATCCAGTTACACAGTATATATATCAACTTGGATTATGTAATCTATTATCTATACTTATCTAACAACATTTCTTTGACAAGTATAACATATTCCCCCCTAAATTGGGGTGTGTTTTTGAACATATGGATGGGGTGTTCACCTTAGAGCTATTTGCACTTAATCTTTAATATATAAGGTTTTCTAATTTCTTTGCTATGATTAAGAGCGTTTTTTCTCTCAAAATGCATAGGACAAGTGTTTCATTATATTTTTTATCCAATAACTTATTTTAAAACTTTAGAAAATAAGAGCTTTATAGTTGTCTTATTGCTGCTTTATTTATCCTTCAAATTCATCTGATGCATCAAACCAGTGTTTTTTTACACTTACTAGCTCCCTTAGTTTCTAATCAGAAAAGCTTTTATATTTCAGTGTTATTTTTGAACGGGTTTTCAAAACGTTCCAAGATTAGAGATGAGTTAAAATATTCTACTGTGACTTTATCATGGTCTAGAAGTGCTGCAGTCTCTCGTTTGCTGGTGCCACATGTCCCCTCTTGTTCAGGCTCCTAAGACCATCTGCAAACTGTGCACCCGAGGCTGGAGTTTAGAGATGAGTAGAGATGAATGAACCTTTTAAAGTTCGACTACAGTTCGGTCACCGAGTAGGCAAGTGTTCGCCGAATAGATTGGCAAACAGTTTGCAGAACTTTCGAACCCCATTCAAATCAATGGGAGTCAAAATCAAGAGCAAAGAAAACACCTTCAAAGAGGCAGAAAAGCTGCCAAATACAGCTCAAACTGTTTTACAGTGGAGCCCCACTGTTTTGGCACAGACATTATCTTACTACACAAGTGCGCTGTCACCATGCTTCCATGCCCACTCATGAACCTCAGACATCCTCATGACTTCCCTGAAGTTGTCTCAAGTTACATAGGTGTCACGCAGTAGAGAATCCCACTGTGTAACCAGAGATGACCTTAGTGGCATCAGTGCATTAGCTGTCTCATGAGAGCTGTGATATCACTCGAGACGTAGCAGATATATCTTGCCGGTAACATGAGAGGGCACGTGTGAGGAGCAGTGATGTGCAGCACAGTTCAAAATTGCACCATAACCCCTGTGTGACCCCTTGAGCCTTAACTGCAGTAATTTTTGTGACAGCATCACTTGTCACACTCTCACCAGTGCCTGCGTGCCTGCTATCTCAGCATATGGGGGATGCTTTCTGTGAATGTGACTTCACCATATTGTTGTCAGGCCCCAGGTTGTTTGATGCTTCGTTTGAAGCAGATTTTGAGAATCTACATCAAAATGTGCATGTCTATCCTGAAGCCAGGAAAGTCTATGAAAGTTCAGAAGTGCTGTGCCAATGTGTTTTTTTTTCTTGCAGGTTTGGTGCAGATTTTGGGGCACAAAAAATAAGTCTGAACCACAAGTGCAAGGGAAAAAAAAGCATTGTGGGCACAGCACTTCTGACCTGTCATAGACTTTGCTGGTCTCAGGATAGACTTTCAGATTTTGATGTAGATTCTCAAAATCTGTTTAAAAAAAAAGCATCAATCAATGCTCCCATGGGCACAGGGCCTAAGAGGGTCCATTGAGAGCTACAGTTATGGTGAAAGGGCTCAAGGATTCCTCTTTCCCCATGGCTACTTACACAGAGACTTTTGGGGCAGAGGTGGCCAACTACAGTCCTCAAGTTCTAAAAACAGTGGAAGTTTTTCAGGTTTCCTTGGCATTACACAGGTGCTAATTTCATCATCTGCAGAGGTGATGATTCGAGCATCTTGTGAAATGCTACCGTAGGAAAATTCTGAAAACATCTACTGTTTGTGGCCCTTTAGGACTGTCCTTAGCCAGCAATGTTCCACAGAAGTGTGTGTAGTGTCTTGCCTTTCCATACCTCAGACTGTAAGGCCAGAGCCCGGCGACTTGTACACCAGTCTCTTTAGGGCAGTGTCAAAGCACCTCTTTGCAGGAACAGTCCAGTACACAAGGAGTGAAATTAAAAAACTTTGCTGTAGCACAGACTATAATAAGTCTCAAACACACATGTATGAATATACACAGTACATATAAGGAAAGTTTCACAGGAATCAGCAGACTCCATTACAATGATGCAAAGTCCATAAAGGACAGAGTCTAATAAGGGTTTTTAGGTGTAGCCCAAAGGCTGAATGCATGCTCCCTAATCTAGCAGGAGAAAGCTCAACCATCGCTAATCTTGGGAAAAGAAAAATAGAAATAACAAAAAACAAGCCTTGCTCTTTGAAGAACTGAAAAGCAGCTCAAATCCTTCTTTGAACAAAATGCCAACTAAGGGACCCAACAACAACAACATGCCTTTTTAAGTCAATCCTCTCTTTATTTACCATAGAAATTTTTGAGCAGCTTTTTGAACGCTGCTCGGGATGAAGATGGTACCCTGCTGCCGGATGTTGTCAGGGGGTTGCAAGGGCTACTCCTTCAGGGGTATTCTCTGCCACCACCTGCCTACCAGCATCCCCCATCATGACCAGTGCTGGAAAAGAGAATGGGGGAATTAGGAGACTTCTATCCTCCCTAAGTGAGATGAGACCAACTTGGGCAATGCAGATAGGCCCTATAGGATCAATGGCCCCTGTGGGTTTTCTCCTGATGCCACATTCTCTCCAGGTCGGCCTTCTCCTGCCACTTTTCAACATCATTGTCAATGGCAACCCGGCTTACACAAACCACCTCCTGCTTCCCATCACCTTCATTAAAGTGACCTTCTCCTTAACATAGATTGTATGTAGTCTTTTGAGAAGGTTATGCAGCAGGTTGGACTGTTTGACATAGCACCGATGCCCAGTACCTTGTTCGGCTATGAAGTGAAACCCCCTATCCTGGATGATTACCATCACCTTGCCTTAGGTACATTCGCCATCAAAGTTATTGGCCTTGGGCGATCAAGTGGTTCATGCAGTGTCGGATAGTTCCTTGGAGGGTGTAAAGGTCCCCACATGGCAAGTCGAAGGCCTCTGACGGGGGTGCTACACATGACTGGGAAACAGGGCCTTCTGCTTTTACTACATCCTCCTTTTCTTCATCCTCATCCTCCTCATCATGCTCCTGGATTTGCCAATCCAGCAGCTGTGGCAGGTGTAATAATTTCAGACATGCTGCAAGATCCTCCAGAGTGTGACATTTGGTGTTCCCAGCTGGCATAGGGAATGGCTCACCTACTGACTGGGGGCTCTTCAGGTCCTCCTCTGGCATTGGAGCCAAGCGCAAGTTCCGGAACTGGCTGCATATGAGGCCCAATACGGGTAGCACAGTAGAGCTCCAGGCCACATGTGTCCTGTGCAGACTATTATGGTTCTGGTGCTGAAGCACTCTCTGCCCCTGGAGTGGTGAAGAAGATGACATCCTCCAGTGCAGGCATATCTTGCAGAGGATCCATAATAGCCAAACTGCGTACTGCAGACACATGGTAGCAAACTCAGTGTAGCAGAGTCTAGCTGCATTGTACTGCAATGCATAGATGGTGCTGGGCTTTGAGGTGACACCTCTTTCCTTTGCCTTAGGGCTCACCTCTTCCACTGCCAGGACACATACAATAACTTACAGGATATTATTGTTGGCACAGTCTTGTTGACTAGCAACTCATTAACCCCTCCATGCAGTGGGCTGCAAAAGGCACCTGATTTCAATTACAAATTCCATTCCCCATGCCACAAGTATCACCTGTTTGGTGGAGTGATTATTGAAGCCTGACATATTTGGAGGAGAAATCAAAAAAACAAATACATTTATTCAGCTCACCGTCAATTCATCTGAAATGCTAAATAAGGTTAGTGGGCAGCAATGCACAGTCTAGTTCAATATTAATGATGCATATAACACCCTTGTGCACATGCCAAAAATCTGTATTCTAAACATATGGAATGAAATGAAATAAAGTGATTGCACATTTTAAAAATGCAATATTAATAGTATGGTATTTCTTGAGTGTGAGACAGAGTAAAGCCTTGTTTGACCACCACTGGTGCTCGGCAATAAAAATATCACAATGTGAAATAATAAACCCCGACACACAAAACAAGCACAAGGTATGATGATGTATCAATTAAGTCTTTTTTAATTCAGAAGAAAAATTGATAGTGTTCCAAAACATTACATTTCGGCTCAACCTGAGCCTTCTTCAGGATTATAATCTGTATTAATGCATACAAAAACATAGAATTACAAAATGAAAATATATAGACTGTCCAGACTCATCATCAATTCCCCTCCCCTCGCCGCACAGAAAGCACACCAACAACAGTTACTTTTCAATTCTTTAATGAGAGGTATCAAAATAACACCTTACTCATAACTTGTTGTAAAACACTTTCATTGTGTATTACTTTTTTCTTTTGTGGATAAATCAAAGGCCGCAGCTCAAGCAAGGCACAAATCCGCCAGATCACGTGAGTGCAGGAGTCGTCTGCCACTGGCCGTCCAGCGCAGGATAACTCTCAAATCACTCTCTCCACTGCTGCGACAACCTCAAAATTCCAACAACAGGGAGGGAGGGTGGGAAACTGCTCTTTGGGCAAGCAGCAGGGGAAAAGACAAGATGGCTGAATCCCAGAGCATATATAACAGGTGGGGTGGTTAGGCAAATAGGGGGGGGGGGACAGCCAAACAAATCAGCCACTGTAAGGCGAGTAGGAGGGGGAGAGAGGAATTAACCCCATGAGGGCTGTACAGTCAGGTGGCAGTGGGTAATCCACAGTGCCACACAGACTGTCCAGACCCATCATCAATTCCCCTCCCCTCGCCGCACAGAAAGCACACCAACAACAGTTACTTTTCAATTCTTTAATGAGAGGTATCAACATAACACCTTACTCATAACTTGTTGTAAAACACTTTCATTGTGTATTACTTTTTTCTTTTGTGGATAAATCAAAGGCCGCAGCTCAAGCAAGGCACAAATCCGCCAGATCACGTGAGTGCAGGAGTCGTCTGCCACTGGCCGTCCAGCGCAGGATAACTCTCAAATCACTCTCTCCACCGCCACGGAGGAGCGAAGGCAACACCTGAGCTGCGACCCCCACCCGGAGAGAGCACAAGGCCGGTTCAAAGCCAACCCGGAGCATGGACAAGAAAATATCAGTGCCAATACCATTCAAATGTACTCCGTCAGGCAGCTTCAAGGAACTAGGGTCAGATTCTCACCGTACTGGTGTATACCAATGCAGTTGGCAATGATAAGTATCACAACCCCTCGAATTAACGAAAAAATGGAAAGCGGCTACCAAGGTAAGGCTGGGGTCACACATAAGCCCTCAGTCCGTTTTTGGCTTCAGTTTTGTTAATTTTTTTTTCTAAGTCCAAAAACTGACAGAAAAACGCATTGGGTGTAATAAACACCCTGTGCGTTTTTCTCTGGAGCTCAAAACATTGCCCTGTCCGTTTTTGAGCCAAAAACGCAGTAAACAGCGTTTTTGGCATCAGTTAAAAAACGCATGCGTTTTTATGCGTTTTTTTTAACATGGGGCCCTATGGGAAACGCATGCGCAAACGCATGGCATATATAGCCACTTGCGTTTGCGTATGCGTTTGCGCGCATGCGTTTTTTCTGAAAAAAATTACTAAGTCCAAAAACGTACAGGAGTGCAGGAGACACAAAAAGCACCCTATAAAAAACGGATTGGTGATGAAAAGGACTTCCAAAAACGGATTTCTATGTGTAACCCCAGCCTAAACCAATCATATCCTGGCACAAAATTCCTTCCAGGAGCCTGGCTGGACTATGCTGGGAATGACCATGCGAATAACTGACTCCAATTCAAAAAAGGGGAATTTAACCATATCAGCTCTTGTATATTACAACAGCTCCACAAGGTAAAACAAGGCCGAGGATGCCATGACCCATTCGGATGATGAGGACGACCAGGCCGGAAGGGGCCTCGCAATTACACTAGCTCGGTCGTCATTCAACGCCATTGTAACTCCTTCCTTCCCAATGAACTTCGAGCCCAAAAACCAATTGATCTTCCTCCAGCGGAAATTTCTACCCACCGAGCGGCCCAGATATAAATACACTGTATACACCATGGCCCAACATCTTCTTACGAAGGACCGACACCATCTGAAAAGAAACAACAGTTAGCAATCTCACCATCGCACAAAAACAATATTGTAAAGAAATGCCTCTCATTCTTCCATTTCCTTTTTTTTTTTTTTAATTATTATTTAATACATTTTTTGTATTTCACTTTTCCGAGACAAGGACTGTAAAGTTCATGTTAGCAGCAAGCCACAATCATCAGCACAAGCAAAACAAACACCCAGAACGGATCACCCACCCGTAATGGCTCCACATAACCCGCATTCACTTCAAGCCTTGAAACACCTAAACAACTCAATTCCTAAACTATATTCCGACACACCCGAGATGCACCAGAGTATACCCATATATATATATATATATATATGTGTATATAAATATACATACATACATGCACACACATATACCCATATGCACACACATTCTTATATCCGTGTACTCCCACACACAGCCGAATGCCCATATGGACGCTCGTCACCCACACCCGTACCTACTACTTATACGTACCATACCAAAGCATTCCCTACAAATACTCCTATAATAACATTCGCTAACAGTCTCACACCATAGCAATTCACCCAAATGTCAGGAACTCAAAGAAGGATACCGCGCAGACCACACACTAGCTCTACACATTGAGTCAGCCCTGCTGCGCAGTTTAGTAACCACTCTTACCCAGCTGAATTGATACCAAATTCCTTGGGAAGAAAATGATACCCCTTCCATATGCATGTATGAGGGTAGAAAACTTGACAGGGGGGGGGAGTCCCTTGGATGTGCTCAATTTCAAAGCCGTAAGCTGCGGCCAAAAGCAGCCCGGTAATATCACTGTAACAATACTTCCGATAAAGAAACAGCAAGACATATCATTCACACCAAACCTGCTGCCTCCCCTACCATACCTTTATTGTCAACGAACTGATAATGAATATTTACCACCGAGCTGGACAAACCTGGGGTCGCCGGCATGCAATGGAATGACCAGTGGCCTCCCATGTTGAGGAATCCTAGAACAAAATGGATAAACCCCACTATGTATCCCGTGTAGACCAGATCTTACCATAAGTTCCGCAGTAACAGATCACTGGCAATATCCGGAGTATGGCACCCTCCAGATAAACAACAGGTAATCAAACAGCTTCCCGTTCAGCATCTTTAAATAGATCCAGAATGCCATAAGCTCCACAGTATCAGGAAAAGCTGCCCGTGACCACAGATGGGTTCCAGCACCTTCAAATGGAAACTGGTCAATAAACACTTTCCAGTTTAACAGTACTACGCAATTCCCGGAATTCTGAAATGAAACATACAGAAGTCAGGTACCACATTACTGATAACCCAAGCATGACAGCCCCTAAACGAAATGTCAAAGGCCATCATATTACAGCTACAATCTTGTCAGATCCTTGACCAAGAGCGACAAACTAGGTGTTATCCTGCAGACCTCACAGCTGTCGCTTCAGGATACCGCTGAGGTGCTCCAGGAACCAATGCCAATGACTAGAATTAGCCTGAGGTGCGTATGGCACTCGCAGAATCAAATTGACCAGCGTTTTCCGAGTGAAAATCAACTCTAAAACCTAAAGAACACTCAGAATCATAAAATGAAATGTGCTTCTTTGCTCTTTTTTTTTTTTTTTTAATAATTCATTTTACTCGTCCCGAAAGAACAGATACCGACACTTAACCAAGCAAAGCTCATTCGGCAATGTACCATACCTAGTTTTCTTGTGAAAAATAACCTATTTCCGGGCCGCACAAGCTGTGCACTTATTTATTTTATTATTCATTTATTAAATTAATTAATTATTTATTTATATAACTTTCATGGTATGTCCTATAACAATATCCCGTAGGATGGGTTTAAAGTTTTCCAAGTCCACCTTGGTGTACAACAACCGCTTATGCGGTGAGGCCTGATGCCCCATGCTGGCTGGTGATGACTAAAAGTCTACAGTTTCCAATGACCAGGCACGCTACAATAAGTAAACCGGCTGTGCTGAGCATCTACCCCGAGGAGCTTAAATGGGCAAGAGAAACATTTAGGGAAATTACCTGCGGAATCTTATTTCATTTATATATATATTTTTTATTATATTTTATTTATTTATTTATTTATTTATTTTTTATTTATTATTATTTTATTAATTTTTTTTTTTTTTTAATTGAAAAACAAACCACAAAACCATTGTCGGAGATTATCTTCTGAACCCGACGAATTGGTTTGGCTTTGGGAAGAATTGCACACGACACAACATGACCCAAAGATCCTATGGGAAGTGCAGGCATGTGAATGTCTCTAGAAACATCAGGAATTGTGATAACGTATCAATCGCCCGATGGATGAGGAAGGTGGTGGGCAGTACAGGAGCGTTGGAGGGTCAAAAGGAAACCGGATTGGTCCCCAGTGGCTGGGCAGCCTAAAATATAAGGAATTGCGCGGCCTGGGGTGAAAAGAACTACAAAACGCCTCAACGGGGTTATTGCTAATAATGACTGGACTGGGTGGGTTAAGGGGAGCGAGTAGTCTGCATACCCCGTTGTAAAATGGAAACCGCAATAAGAGGGGGGTTGTCCTATATATAACTATTTAATTATTCATTTAATATACACATACGTATCTATATTCACATATACATATATATACACATACATACACATATATATATACATACATACCTGCGCATACATATACATACACACATACACATGCACGTGCATACACACGCACGTACCAACACATAGATATATGTACATACATAAGCATACATATTCGTACACATACATCCATACCCTATCTATTTATGTACGTGTTGTAAGGATTTGGGGGGTGTTTGCTACGAATTTTGAAAGTCAACTTAAGTTTATTATATCTGCATGTCACCATTCATAACCATTCCTCTATTTGTTCTCCATTAAACTCCATCGTGCATCTCATGCTACATAATCCTGTCCTGCCCGACCCCGAAACCCCCAATATATTACTACTTACCAACAAGACACGGACTGGAAGCTTGATAAATCCTCCGCCAATGAGAGACGCGGGTAGAAATACGGATCAGTCCTGAGACACCACGGAAAGCCCTGCAAAGGAATAAATTCTCCACAGCGAAGAACAGGAACGCTGGATCCATCCATCCTCTCTGTAGCAACAGCTACTGATTACAATGAAAGCTGAAGTCATTAATGGAAGGCTCCTCTCACTACTGTGTAATAAAGAGTACCTTGAGGACCGGGTGCTGCACCCATGCTTTTCATGGGCCAGAGATCCATCTCCTCAGAAGCTAATAGAGGGGATACACTAGCTGGATGTGACCATCTGCACTAACATGTCTACCTGCTCCACAAGTCATGGCTGGGGCAAGGGTTACAGGGAGCATATTGCCTCCTTCTAGTTACAGAGGTGGCTGATTATTGAGAGGATGGGGGGGAGGGCAACTGATTCACTGCTTACATATGGAAGGAATTGAATTCCCCAACTGAGTTCTTACAAGCACCTGAACAGCCCTCTGCATAGATACTTCATGTGGAGCTGCCTCCTCCTGGAGGAGGGGCTGGTAGTCTGTGAGACTCACAGTGCAAATAAGTGCTGCAGCTCCTGATCCAAATCTGTGTGTGTGTGCCCGGCCAGGTTGGGGGGGGGGGGGAGATGATAAGGGCAGGCACTATGTGTAAAACTTGAATGCTGCAGTGAATCTAGCTGCTGTGTCCTGATCTACCTCCCTCTCATGCAGCCAGGATGAGTGCATAGCATTTCCTGCAGCATGAGGTGCACAGTAAGTGACCTGCTGCTGGCCAGCTGCACTGTGCTACCCAGTCTGACGATGGGCGTGCAGTCGCAGCTGTGTTAAATTGTGGTGGGTGGCCGTCCCACCGCAGAGCGAGCGCAGGGTCTGCGCCTGCTCTGTTCACTAAAGATCCCCTGGCTCAAATGCTGCAGCAGGCAGGAAGGTTTGAAATGATTCCTACCTGCCATGCTGCCGCATCTGTGCCTCGCCAGAGAGGACACTAAGGACGCTGAAAGCCCAGCAAACCGGCGGCCCCCTCCCTAACGATCCTCTCCCTTACCGCAGCTCCAGCGGATCCATGTGTTCCAGAAGCAATTCTGCCCTGGGTAAGATGGGGGGAGAGACAAACTGCTCTTTGGGCAAGCAGCAGGGGAAAAGACAAGATGGCTGAATCCCAGAGCATATATAACAGGTGGGGGTGGTTAGGCAAATAGGGGGGGGTGACAGCCAAACAAATCAGCCACTGTAAGGCGAGGAGGAGGGGGAGAGAGGAATTAACCCCATGAGGGCTGTACAGTCAGGTGGCAGTGGGTAATCCACAGTGCCACACATTTTTAAAATATTTACAACACATAGGAAAATGTGGATAAAGTGAAAAAAAAAAAAAAAATATGTATTTTCAAACAATGGGAAACAAGGTGAATTTTGTGATGGTGAGTGTGTAACACATCACACGTGTGTGTAAGGACATGAGGTGGGAAGGAAGAAATGAAAACATAAAGATAGAGAAATAAGGAGGAAGAGAAAAGAAACGATTGGATGAATGGAAGTATGGGTAAAAGGATTTCAGAAAAGTAAGGAGGCACGAGTCACTCTCTGAGTGATATCACCGCTCCTCATGGCAGTGAACTCAGGTGACCCCACTGCCACTAGTGGGGTCACATGAGTTCACTTTCACAGAGAGCCCTTAGTGATTCAGTGAGTGTGGTCAATGCTTATCGTGTCGCTGGGTGTGATCATAGTTTCTGCAGGGAGAGGACTCTTTTGTTCCCTTTCTGCAAGATCTGGATGTAGACGCAAACTAATGTTTGTTTTTGCAAGAAACGGGAGCTCCCTACCCCTCCCTTGTGAGCCATGCACATAAAAAGCCATCTTCTACAGCGTGTCCATATATCATACATATAATCAGGTTTTTAAATACATCAGCTAGGGACTGCTCTGATATGGGTTACCTTGACGTTTGGTAGAGCAGCTTAGTATACATTTTTTTGCAAAAAACATATCAACCAAATACCCTGTTTTTTACCACTTTTTTAGCA
>JARQOC010002565.1:0-23883 GCA_033576535.1 Allobates femoralis | reverse complement strand
ACCCAAAAATCACCTCAATTTATGTGAAAAGTTTCCCCCAAACCGTAACCCAGAGGGTTTCCCTTATTTTTAGAGTAAAAAAAAGGAAAAACAGCCAAAAAAAAAATAGAAAGAAAGTGGATTTTTTCCCCAATGCGGGGCCATGCCTTGGGAAATAAAGTCACTTTTTAAATATTTTGTGCTGTTTTCTTTTTTTACACTCTCTCTCTTTATTATATATTACACACTTGAGACTCCTGTGGGCTGAATACAATAGCTGTATACACAATAGAGAATACACAATGAGAACGGCTGCTAGCTGTATACACAATAGATATGGCTGCGGGCCGTATAGACAATAGAGATGGCTGCTGGCCATATAGACAATGGAGAGGGCCCTGTAGGGTATACCACAATAGAGAATACACAATAGAGACGGCTCCGGGACAAATGCACAATGGAGACTGCTTTGAGACGTATGCACATTAAATGCTGCTGGGGATGTATGCACATTAGTGACTGCTGCAGGATGTATACACATTGGAAAACTGTGCACAGCCTAAAGGCAGTCAGCAGACTCACTTTCTCTACCATCTGACTCTGTCTAACTAAGTTACTCCTGTTCCCACCCTCCCTATCCTCACTACAACTAAGCCATCCCTCCAGGCAGTGTACACACACACATGCACACCTAGCCAGGTACACACACACACACCCACCAGTCACACACACACATGCACACCTAGCCAGTTTCACACACACACACAAGCCAGGCACACACAGGCACACACAGCCAGGCATGCACACACAAAGCACATACACACGCACACCCAGTCAGGCACAGACATACCACACCTGGACACGCATGCACCACACATGCACACCCGGCCACGCACGCAAAACCATGCACACCCAGCAAGGCATGCACCACACACATGCACCCCCCAGCCAGGCACACACAGTCACACCCAGCAGGCATGCACACACATGCACACCCCACACCCCGCACACCCAGTCGGCACACACATGCACACCTGGCCAGGCACGCACAAAAATGCACACCCGGCCACGCACGCACACACATGCACACTGGCCAGGAATGCACACACATGCACACTCAGCCAGGCACGCACACACACATGCACACTCAGCCAGGCACGCACACACATGCACACTCAGCCACTCACACACACACATGCACACTCAGCCAGGGACGCACACACATGCACACCCAGACAGGCACGCACACACATGCACACTCAGCCAGGCATGAACACACCATGCACACTCAGCCAGGCATGAACACACATGCACACTCAGCCAGGCATGCACACACATGCACACTCAGCCAGGCACGCACACACATGCACACTCAGCCAGGCACATACACATGCACACTCAGCCAGGCACACACACATGCACACTCAGCCAGGCACACACGCATGCACACTCAGCCAGGCACACACACATGCACACTCAGCCAGGCACAGACACATGCACACTCAGCCAGGCACGCACACACTTGCACACTCAGCCAGACACGCACACACTTGCACACTCAGCCAGGCACGCACGCACATGCACACCTAGCCAGTTTCACACACGCACACTCAGCCAGGCACATACACACACATGCACACTCAGCCAGGCACACATATGCACACTCAGCCAGGCACACACATGCACACTCAGCCAGGCACACACACACAAATGCACACTCAGCCACTCACACACACACATGCACACCCAGCCAGGGACATATGGGCTAGATATTCATGGAGGACTTACAGGCGGGGACTCAGACTTGTGCCCTCCTATTTACCCTGCTTCTCCCCTCGTGTGCCCCCCATTCTACCTGTTTCTCCCCTCTTGTGGCCCCCCATTCACCCTGCTTTTCCCCTTGTGCACCCCCATTCACCCTTCTTCTCCCCTCTTGTGGCCCCTCATCATTTTCCCTGCTTCTCCCCTTTTACCCCCCCAGTCTCCCTGTTTCTCCCCTCTTGTGGCCCCCTCCACTCACCCTGCTTCGTCCCTCTTGTGGCCCGTTCCCCCCACCCCTGCTCTCTTCGGCTCATTGGCGCTTACCTTGTCCTGCTCCTGCTCCCAGACGGTCTTCATGCAGCCGGCTGTCACATCGCCATTGGACTCGGTGGCCGGTGTTCCTGCCTCGGCCGCTGGGAGGAGCCGGATTCCTTCGGCTGGTGGCACCGGTGACAGGAGGACCTTGTCCTCATATGGAACTGCTCCCGCGACATCTGCCTCTGTCGCTGAGCGCCGCTGTGTTTCCCCTCTGGGTGGTGTTGGTCGCAGAGGAGCGGGCCCTGCAGAGGTGTCCGTTAGGCGCAGCTTGCGTTCTTCTGTCAGAGGTGGCGTGGGTGGAGCCAGTCGTGCATCTCCATCTGGCCTGGATCTAGGGGCGGTCCGGATGAGGTCATCAGGCTGTGAGCTCCAGCCTATGGGAGGTGACCGCTTCCTTCAAATACATTGGAGCCTGTCTTGCAGGCCGCCAGATATAGTTTTGGTTCCCCAGTGATAGTGTGTTTAGTTTCGTGTCTGACCTTGCCTGGATTTCTGACTCTGCCTCTGCCTCTTGATTTTGTACCTCAGCTGCCCTCTTGGTTTTTGCCCTTGACCTTTGCCTGGATTTTTGACTCTGCCACTGCCTCACGATTTTGTACCTTCGCTGCCCTCTCGGTTTTGACTCGGACTTCTGACTTCGTTTTTCGGGTCTTGATTTTCCCCTGGCGACCTCCCCGGCTCTGTTGCTCATATAGGCAGCTACCCCCTGGGCTCCGCTGTAATTCCAGATCCCTGTATAGGGGTTAAGGGTCTCGGGGTTTCTCGGGGTGCTGCCTACCAGCAGCTCGGCCTGACAGCGGATGGTCGTCACATTATATCTGGCCATACCATTCTTTATTATATATATATATATATATAAAGCATTCCCTTTCCCTTTTTTTTTTTCTTTTCTCTGAGCTGTGTCTGCAGATTGCTCCCTCAAAGCACCTGTGTCTAGCTTCTCAGTCCTGTGGAGGAACACTCCCATCATCTCATTCAAACATGCTGTACAAGTGTGGCGCCCCGCAACGAGTGCGTCACAAGGGAGTATTGCAGCCGCAATATTCTCTGACTCAGCAATGAAATAGTTAACTTGGAGATCCAACCCAACATGCAACACCTAGAACAGGGGACCAATCATAGGTCCTGGTGGGTGGAGTGTTAGGGTAGTGTAGGAGAACACACAATAATCTAGACGAGTCTGAAGAGTAGGAGTCTGGAATCTAGAGCAGACTAGAACTTGGAGAGGAGCGGGGGCTCCGCACCCCGTGCGGGCCCCTGGGCCTCACCGGTCGGGTGTCAGCACCTGAGGCCTTAACCACCGGGATTGGGCATATCTACACGGGTTCCCAAAAGACTCCCGTGCCTACAACTCACAGCCGGTTCACTGGTACCGAAGCTGGCAGCAGTTCACCTCTGCCACGCGAACCAGAAGAGTGGAGGATCAGCTTTACAGGAGCACCCCACCACCAGCCAGTCTCCAGTCGTCTAACCAGCGGTGTACCCACTGAGGGATCCAAGGCTCCCCAAAGCATCCAGAACGTACATCATGGATAGGGCATTGAAGCAGCCTCCCCGTACCCGACCTGGTATTCCTGGGCGACGCTGGCAACAAAACAAGTTAGGTAGAATGGAGGAACACTGCGGATCTCTGAGGAACACTATCACTGCTGAGTCCACCCGGTCTACTACTCAACCACTGTATACCATGTACTGCCTGCTGGTTACAGTAAAGACCCATTGCAGAGACTACCTGTGTCCGTGCTTCCTTATGAACTATCCGTCCGCATAACAAGGTAACCGCAGCTGCCGCACAACATCTTGGGCAGCTCCAGTCCCCGGGGATCACCGCTCAGCCTGTGGGGAGCGTAACATCTTGCTGCTATCCATCCCCCGGGGGTTCCGCAGCGTCGGTAGCCCTTACCGAATCTACTCATAGGTGGCGTCACGAATAAATTAAAAACCCCTTTAATCTGTTCCCCAAAGACGTCTTCACTTTTGATCTGCACTACACCGGGCCCCACTACCGGCAGGCGCGGTCCACCCGTGACAAGGAGGGAAGAAGAATCGCCTGTCTAAACCGGAGTCAGCCGGCCGCGGTGAGTCAGAAAATGGCGTCACGAACAGGATACGAGCAGGCCCGTTACCCAGCGGGTATATTGTGCTTAAACTGGACTTTATTGTCTACAATTGGACTTTGTTTGTCCCTAAAAGAACTTTCCCGCCTTTTCACCATTGGGTCAAGATGGCGCCCAAGATGGCGTTCCCGCCACAAGAAGCCGCCACGTGTAAGCCCAGGAGTGAGTCAACCCCCCCCCTTCATCGTGGGAGGGCAAAAGACAAAAGGCGCCAAACTCTTTGTCCGCCCTGATTGCTCGAATCAACCATGGGGGCGGACCCCAAAGACTTTTCCCACGATTGGACTACAAAAGCCCAGAGAAAATGGGAGTGTCAGAGACAGAGAGACAGACTTCTTCACCAGCTCAACCAGAACGTCTTACCGGTTGAACGGGTGTGGTTTCCCTCCAAAGAAGAGAATGGCCAGCATGAGACTCCAAGACCTAATGCAGGAGGTCGAGGCGGAGGCCAGAGCAGCCATAGGCCAACCGGGTCCGGATCCTGCCCTTACCATAGACGGCAGCCCCGACTTCTGGCTAGAGGCTCTACAAGACCTTCGGGTGCGGTTACTAGAGACTGTGGAATGGACGATTCGCAGCTGGAGTGCGACCCTAGGCAGACGACTACACCATGCGATGCAGCAGAGCCGACCGGGTACAGCTTCTCCAAGCCCAGACGACGTCACCAGCTTCTCAACAGCCTCACCGTCGCCTACCACCTGTCCTGCTCCGTCACCAGAGCCAATAGACTGCGTCATTCCGGTGGAGGCCGCAACTCGACCCGTTCCAGCGACCAATATCGCAACCGACCCCGTTCTTGAGCCGGAGCTCATACTACGCTCCACAGAAGAACTTGATCTCTACCAGGTTCCCACTGAGGAACCCGCGACATGTTTCACCACTACAGAGACTGTCGCCTGTTTTATCCCCGTACCGGAGGCTTCCCTCGCTATTGCCGAGGCCTACCTGGTAACCGGGATTGAAACACCTCTACCTGCGGAAACAGATGAAGAGGCAGGCAGCCTGGAAGCCCTGCAGGACGTCCCTACGGAAGGATCCGCAGCACCACCGCCCTGTTGTACAATGGAACAAGTTTCAACATCTCCAGCCAACGAGCAGCCTGATGTGGTCATCGAGGAAGAGGTCGGAGAGGATGACGACAAGACCCACAGCACCGCTGAGGATTTCGACACCGGGTTCGCTTGGGGAGACAACAAGGAACTTCCTACCGTTCATACAGCTCGGGTACACTGGTCAGGTGCAATGCCGACACCTTCCCCTGTGCCGTTCCACCGGGTGCCGATACAGACAGCCCGCCAAGTTCAAGCTTCCCGCCAAACCACCAGCTCCGTTACTCATCTCTACACCCCGAGCCGTAACGACGGAGATGTACGCCAGCGACGACGAGAGGAGTGGCAAGCCCGTGAACGCGCCAACATGCAGACCCGTGCCGAGGCTCGCCGCCAGCCGCCGCTGCCTGATGAACTCCGCCGTGAAGGTAGAATTTCCACCTTTAATTTAAATACCGGGTGGGGGTTCGCTTGGGAGGTGGGTTTGAATGAGGAGGTGTTTGTGGGGCGCCGGGATGTTGAGTCAAACTTGCCAAGAGGACATCCCGATCGCGACCTATACCGGGGCGATGTAATCACCTACGAGCGCTACGCTTGTGCAGATGGGTGGTTCGCCATCCGGGTGCGCCATCGTTCTCCGTGCCAGTGACTTTAAAACTTGAACTTCCTCAATGACTCTGTTCCCGTTAATCACTGACTGTGAGATCTTGCGGCTACAGCCTGGACTCTAGTTAAAGGACAGCCGACCGCACGCCGGGTCCGCACAAAGTGATTATCTGTTTCTTTGCTTATGTCACCAAAGCATACCTTTACCTGTTTTCATTTTAATAAAAGTGTGTCATATATGTATAAAAAATATAAAAACCTCTGTAATGTGAGTAGTTTGACGCTTGGGGACAAGCTTATTCAACCAAGGGGGAGTGTGGCGCCCCGCAACGAGTGCGTCACAAAGGGAGTATTGCAGCCGCAATATTCTCTGACTCAGCAATGAAATAGTTAACTTGGAGATCCAACCCAACATGCAACACCTAGAACAGGGGACCAATCATAGGTCCTGGTGGGTGGAGTGTTAGGGTAGTGTAGGAGAACACACAATAATCTAGACGAGTCTAAAGAGTAGGAGTCTGGAATCTAGAGCAGACTAGAACTTGGAGAGGAGCGGGGGCTCCGCACCCCGTGCGGGCCCCTGGGCCCTCACCGGTCGGGTGTCAGCACCTGAGGCCTTAACCACCGGGATTGGGCATATCTACACGGGTTCCCAAAAGACTCCCGTGCCCACAACTCACAGCCGGTTCACTGGTACCGAAGCTGGCAGCAGTTCACCTCTGCCACGCGAACCAGAAGAGTGGAGGATCAGCTTTACAGGAGCACCCCACCACCAGCCAGTCTCCAGTCGTCTAACCAGCGGTGTACCCACTGAGGGATCCAAGGCTCCCCAAAGCATCCAGAACGTACATCATGGATAGGGCATTGAAGCAGCCTCCCCGTACCCGACCTGGTATTCCTGGGCGACGCTGGCAACAAAACAAGTTAGGTAGAATGGAGGAACACTGCGGATCTCTGAGGAACACTATCACTGCTGAGTCCACCCGGTCTACTACTCAACCACTGTATACCATGTACTGCCTGCTGGTTACAGTAAAGACCCATTGCAGAGACTACCTGTGTCCGTGCTTCCTTATAAACTATCCATCCGCATAACAAGGTAACCGCAGCTGCCGCACAACATCTTGGGCAGCTCCAGTCCCCGGGGATCACCGCTCAGCCTGTGGGGAGCGTAACATCTTGCTGCTATCCATCCCCCGGGGGTTCCGCAGCGTCGGTAGCCCTTACCGAATCTACTCATAGGTGGCGTCACGAATAAATTAAAAACCCCTTTAATCTGTTCCCCAAAGACGTCTTCACTTTTGATCTGCACTACACCGGGCCCCACTACCGGCAGGCGCGGTCCACCCGTGACAAGGAGGGAAGAAGAATCGCCTGTCTAAACCGGAGTCAGCCGGCCGCGGTGAGTCACAAGCCACAAGCTGGAGTCCTCTGCAGGAACACTGGAGATCAGAAGGCCTCATACCCTGGATGTCAGCACCTGGGGGGCTCTGGCTCTGCCTGCCCGGGTGCACAGGTATTGCCAGCGGATGCTGCCAAAGTTTTATTACCTATTTCTTTATCTTACCTTAAGAAATCTGTGTGTTTAGAGGCTTATGTTGACAGTGGTTCAGAGGGGAATTTCATAGATCTCCATGTAGCGAGAACTCTTGGTGTACCACTGCTAAGGCTTAATGCCCCCATTAGAACCACTGCAGTTAATGGTACTCCCCTCATCCAGGGTGGAGTGGAATTTGTCACTGAGGAAGTGTCAATGCTGGTGGGGTCGTTACATGCTGAAAATGTGTCATTTTTTGCTATCAATAATTTATCATCTGCAGTAATCCTTGGCATGCCATGGTTACGTAAACATAACCCAGTCATAGACTGGCACTTGGGTGACATCGTGCGCTGGAGCCAAAGTGGCATTGGTGACATCGTGCGTGGAGCCAAAGTGTCAGAAAACTGTATTTCGCTATCTGTAAACCAAGTGAAGGTCAAGACTCCTCCATTTGTACCATATGCCTTTAGAGACTTTGAGGATGTGTTTTCTATTCAGGAATCAGAGAAATTACCCCTTCACAGAAAGTATGATTGCGCCATAGATTTGATACCTGCTTCTCGTCTCCCAAAGGGGAGAATATTTAACCTCTCTGGTCCTGAACGTCAGGCCATGAATGATTACATAGCAGACAGTCTGAGAAAAGGGTATATTAGACCGTCCACCTCACCAGTAAGAGCTGGTTTCTTTTTTGTGGGAAAGAAAGATGGCGGCCTCAGACCTTGCATTGATTACCGCGAATTAAACGCGATCACTGTAAAAAAACAGTATCCTCTTCCACTCATCCCTGATCTTTATAATCAGCTGTTAGGAGCCAAGTATTTCACCAAACTGGACCTCAGGGGAGCATATAACCTGGTCCGTATAAAAGAAGGCGTTGAGTGGAAGACCGCGTTCAATACGCCTCTCGGCCATTTTGAGTATCTTGTAATGCCGTTCGGGTTAAGTAACGCACCTGCAGTGTTTCAGAATTTTGTCAATGATATTTTCAGAGATATCAGTGGTGTATATGTGGTCGTGTATTTGGACGACATTCTGGTTTTTTCTCCTGGTCTTTGGTCACACGTCCGACATGTCCGTACTGTACTCCAGAGACTCAGAGAGCATTCTCTATTCGCCAAATTAGAGAAATGTGTCTTCATGGAGGAAGAGATAAATTTTTTGGGATATATTATATCGGCTAAAGGTTTTCGCATGGATCCTGCCAAAATTAAACCCATTAAGGAATGGGTACAACCCAAGTCTCTGAAGGCACTGCAGCGATTCTTGGGTTTCGCTAACTATTATCGTAAATTTATTAAAGGGTTTTCAGAGATAGCCAAACCTCTCACTGATTTGACACGTAAAGGGGCGGATGTGGTTAATTGGAAGCCTGAAGCCATTCATGCGTTTTCTAAGTTAAAAGAGTGTTTCTCCGCGGATCCAATATTGGTGCAGCCTGATTTGGACCGCCCCTTCATTGTAGAGGTAGATGCCTCTGAAGTTGGAGTGGGAGCGGTGCTATCACAAGGCACCGCATCTCTCACTCAACTTCGTCCGTGTGCCTTCTTTTCCCGAAAATTTTCCTCTACAGAGATGAATTATGATGTAGGTAATCGGGAATTGTTGGCAATCAAATGGGCCTTCGAGGAATGGCGCCACTTCCTCGAAGGCGCCAAACATAGGATTACCGTAATTACTGATCACAAAAATCTAACCTATTTGGAGTCAGCAAAAAGACTGAATCCTAGACAGGCTAGATGGGCCTTGTTCTTCTCCAGATTCGATTTTGTGATCACTTTCAGACCGGGTACTAAAAATGTGAGGGCTGATGCCCTGTCTCGAAGTTTTTGCCCCTTACAAGTCGAGGACGTGGAACCGACTCCTATTTTAGCCAAGGGGATTGTTGTCTCGGCTGTGTCTTTGGATCTTCTGGAAGAGATTCGTAGATCTCCAGAACAGGCCCCTGACACTACTCCTGCCCAGAAACTATTTGTTCCTACCAAATTCCGCCTCCAAGTTCTTAAGGAATCTCATGATTCCGTCCTCGCAGGGCATCCTGGTATCAATAACACCATCAGACTTGTAACCAGGAGTTTGTGGTGGCCAACCATAGTAAAGGACTGTAAGGAATATGTACTGGCTTGTGAAACCTGTGCTCGCGCTAAGTCTCCCCGCAACCGCCCTGCCGGGTTGCTCCAGTCCTTGCCTACCCCTGAGGGTCCTTGGACTCATATCTCCATGGATTTTATTACTGACCTGCCACTCTCAGAAGGGAAGACTTGTATCTGGGTAGTGGTAGACAGATTCAGCAAGCAGTGTCATTTTGTTCCGCTGTCCGGTTACCTAATTCCGAGACCCTGAGCAAAGTATTCATTAATCATGTTGTGCGATTGCATGGTGTTCCTGTGAATATTGTTTCTGACAGGGGCACCCAGTTCGTTTCTAAGTTTTGGAGGGCATTCTGTAAACGGATTGGAATTGACTATTCCTTTTCTTCTGCCTATCACCCGGAAACCAATGGTCAAACCGAGCGCGCAAATCAAGCTCTCGAACAGTATCTACGTTGTTATGTCTCTGAGCATCAATCTGATTGGGTGGAACATCTGCCACTAGCAGAATTTGCCATGAATAACCAGTACCAGGAGTCCATCAAGACCACCCCTTTCTACTGTAATCATGGGCTGCACCCGCGCTTTTGTTCATTTTCTTCTAGGCTTTCTGACGTTCCTGGGGTAGAAAGGTCCGTAGATCAGTTAAAGATTATCTGGTCTGAAGTGAACAAAAACTTAAAGGGGGCTCAGACTAGGCAGGCATCTTCTGCTAATAAACGGCGCTCCAAGGGTCCGGACCTGGGAGTTGGGGACAAAGTTTGGTTGTCTACGAAAAATATCAAGCTCAAAGTGCCGTCTGCCAAACTAGGTCCCAGGTTTATTGGTCCGTATGAAATAATTGACGTGATTAACCCTGTAGCCTTTCGTCTGAAGCTCCCTCAATCATTCAAACTGCCCAATGTATTCCATAAATCCCTTCTCAAATTGTACCGATCTCCGATTCGTCCTGTCCGGTCCCCTCCTCCTCCGGTCTTGGTCGGGGGTGCCGTGGAATACGAAGTTCAACGGATCCTTGATTCCCGTTTAGTGAGAGGATCCGTGCAGTATCTGGTACATTGGAAGGGCTATGGTCCGGAGGAGAGGTCCTGGGTGCCTGCCAGTAATATCCATGCCAAGGGTTTGATCAGGAAGTTTCATCTTCTTCATCCCAATAAACCGGGTTTTGTGGGTCCGGAGGCCCCTCGTAGAGGGGGGGTACTGTCACATCGCCATTGGACTCGGTGGCCGGTGTTCCTGCCTCGGCCGCTGGGAGGAGCCGGATTCCTTCGGCTGGTGGCACCGGTGACAGGAGGACCTTGTCCTCATATGGAACTGCTCCCGCGACATCTGCCTCTGTCGCTGAGCGCCGCTGTGTTTCCCCTCTGGGTGGTGTTGGTCGCAGAGGAGCGGGCCCTGCAGAGGTGTCCGTTAGGCGCAGCTTGCGTTCTTCTGTCAGAGGTGGCGTGGGTGGAGCCAGTCGTGCATCTCCATCTGGCCTGGATCTAGGGGCGGTCCGGATGAGGTCATCAGGCTGTGAGCTCCAGCCTATGGGAGGTGACCGCTCCCTTCAAATACATTGGAGCCTGTCTTGCAGGCCGCCAGATATAGTTTTGGTTCCCCAGTGATAGTGTGTTTAGTTTAGTGTCTGACCTTGCCTGGATTTCTGACTCTGCCTCTGCCTCTTGATTTTGTACCTCAGCTGCCCTCTTGGTTTTTGCCCTTGACCTTTGCCTGGATTTTTGACTCTGCCACTGCCTCACGATTTTGTACCTTCGCTGCCCTCTCGGTTTTGACTCGGACTTCTGACTTCGTTTTTCGGGTCTTGATTTTCCCCTGGCGACCTCCCCGGCTCTGTTGCTCATATAGGCAGCTACCCCCTGGGCTCCGCTGTAATTCCAGATCCCTGTATAGGGGTTAAGGGTCTCGGGGTTTCTCGGGGTGCTGCCTACCAGCAGCTCGGCCTGACAGCGGATGGTCGTCACACCGGCACCTCCGTAGCATCAGCGCTTCCGGGTCAGGAGGAGCTCAGTTGCTCTATCCAAGCTGAGCTCTCACACTGATCCCGGAAGTGGCGGCAGTGCATACAGGGGGATCAATGCAGTGGCAGCGTCCCAGCAGTATTCAATAGATCCTGGGACACTGCCGCTGCTCCGACACCCCCTGTATCTCAGGAGAGAGCTCAGGGGGCGGGGGCGGGCCCCGGCGGCGGCGGTGATTCCTCACGGGAAAGGAAGGGCCCGCCGCCCATGCAGCAAAACAAGGGGGGGCCCGCTCCAAACGGCCATGCCCCCGCCAGCACACCCGGGCCCCCCTGCGCCTGTTTAAATGGACACACCCCTCTAAAAACTGCCGGGCCCCTTAATCCAGTAAGGCTAGTAAGGCCTTAACGGCGGCCCTGCCTGCGAGGCCAAACTTCTCCAGTACCTGCTCCATATAACCCCATTGTGCTCTGTCGAATGTATTTTTGGCGTCAAGAGACAAGAGTACACCAGGGATCCCATTATTTTCCATTAACTCCAAGAGGTTTACCACTCTTTTGGTGCCGTCCTTCGCTTGCCTTCTGGGGACAAACCCGACCAGATCTGGGGATATTAGAACCAGAAGAATCTTCATTAGCCTTGATGCAATCAATTTAGAAAAAAATTTAAGATTGCAGTTTATTAGGGAGATGGGCCAAAAAATTACTCGGGGTATTTGGAGCTTTTCCCCGTTTATAGGAAAGCTGAGATAACAGCTCCAGATTCTCTTTGCGTTCAGTCGCTGTTTTTTTCCAATAGTTAAAAGTTCTTAGTAGGTAAGGGGCTAAGGTTTTTGAAAAGCAACAATAGTAACCATAAGAAAACCCGTCAGGGCCGGGGCTGAACCCGCTTTAGTCACGCTAATGGTTGTTCAAATTCCAGGGCCGTAAAGGGGAAGTTAAGTTCAATTAGTTGTGACGACGTGCCCATGGGTAGTTCAATTTTTGTAAGGAAATTTTGTATGGCTTGTCCGGTCGGCTGAACCATGAGGGATCTTCTTTTAAATCATATAGGAAATAGTAATACCGTCTAAATTCTGCCACAATTTAAGTAGGGTGATGTTTTAGATCCATCTGGTTTACATATCTTAGTGAGCTACCTTTTAACCTCTGTCTTTCTAAAGCGCCCGTTACATGCTACAATATCGTTAACGATATCGTTGGTACGTCACGGCTTTTTGGGCGGTGCAACGAGGTTGCGTGTGACACGTACATACGACCAATGATAAGTCGGCTGATCGTTGATCAGAGGTTTATGATCAGGATCGTAAATCAGTCGTTGATTGTCCATCCAACCTGCAGCATCGATATGTGTGACACCTTGATAACTATTTTGTTTACGACTTCGCCTATTCAGAACTGAGGAACCTAGGCATCCAAATGACTGCTAACATCATTCGCTTGTTGCGGAATCGTTGCTGCGTCGTTAAAGATATCTGTACGTGTGACATCTCACTAGCGATCATTGAACAACGTTCAAGCGATCTAGGTCAAGTCGGATCCTTGGTCGGATCGCTAAGACATTGAAGCGTGTAACGGGCCCTTAAAGCAAACCTGTCACCCCCCCAGGCATCTAAAGATAAAGTAGCGACCTTCTGCAGCACTAAGGCTGCATTCTGACAAGGTGGCTATAGTATTTATGCTCCCTTGATTCACTGCAATAAAGACTTTTATAAAATCTGTTCCAAACCTGACCCAAGACAGGGAGGCGGGCTTTTCAAGCATCTCTCTCCCGCCTCTGTGGTGTCAGTCATCCCTTATCTTTAGATGCCTGGGGCTTTAACTCTTTTGATTAGCAGCTTCCCAGCCTTATCACCCATAGAGTAGAATTTTGTGTTAGGGTGCATTCACACGCTGCGTATTTGCTGCATATTTTTACTTGAGTGTTGTTGCAGTTTTTGTGCCAAATCCAGGAGTGGAACAATCAGAGGAAAAGTCTAATAGAAACAAGTGCTCCACTTCTGTATTTAGTCACCCACTGCTGGTTTTAATCAGCCACTCCTGGTTTTGGCTACAAAAACTGCAACAGCACTCGCGTAAAAATACGCAGCAAATACACAGTGTGTGAATGCACCCTTAGACTTCTTAAGGGCCTTCTCATATTGCAGTAAGAATAGTGACCTAAGTTTATCTCTAAGTTTTGTAATTGAGGCAGATAGTTGGGGATCTGGGTGCTTTTTGTTGACCAGCTCTAAATTATTGAGTTGGCTTGTGAGGTCCAAGACCTCCCCCTCCCTCTTCTTTTTTCCAATAGATGCCATTTTAATTAAATTGCCTCTCATGAAAGCTTTGTGGGCCAGGCCTGGCACCAACGCCCCCTCTCTTCTCTCCTGCTCTGCACTGATCTATGTGATCGGTACACAGCAGCAGAACAAGCTTACCGGGAGCTGAATGGAGGCTGGAGGACCTTCCAGTTCCAGTCATGTGACTGATCACATAACTGAAATCAAGTTCCTAGAAGAAACTGCTTAACTTCTGTAGCCTCCGTGCATCTCCCAGTGCCTCCTCTCCTGCTCTGCACGGATCAAGATGATCTGAATATGGTAAATATGTGTGTGTGTCTGTGTGTGTATCTGATTATGTACTATGTGTGTCTGTATGTGTGTGTCTCTGTGTGTACCTATATCTGTATGTGTGTGTGTCTGTGTGTATGTGTCTGTGTGTATATTTGTATTTGTGTATATCTGTATTTGTGTATATGTATGTGCATGTAGCAGAGCTGTGTGTTTGTATGTGCATGTAACAGAACTATGTGTGTATCTGTATATACATATATTGTACATATAGCAGATCTAGGTGTGTAGTGTCCATGTGGCAGAGCTGGGTGTGTATCTATATGTGCATGTATTGTGCATGCAGCAGAGTTGTGTGTATATGTATGTACATGTATTGTATATGTGAGAAGAGCTGTGTGTTTGTATGTGCATACATTGTACATGTAGCAGAGCCATATGTGTATCTGTATGTGTAGTGTGCATGTAGCAGAGCTGCATGTGTCTGTATATGCATGAATTAGGCATGTACCAGTGCTGTGTGTGTATCTGTATGTTCATGTAGTAGAGGTGTGTGTATTATGTGTAGTGTGCATGTAGCAAGGTTGTGTGTTTACATGTACGTGTAGCAGAGCCATCTATGTCTATGCATGTAGCAGAGCTGTGTGTCTACATTTATGTGCAGCGGAGCTATCTGTCTATGGACATGTATGTCTATGTGTAGTGTGTATGTAGCAGAGCTGTGTTCTTCTGTATGTGTATGAATTGGGCATGTACTAGTGCTGTGTGTGTTGTATCTGTACGCTTATGTAGTAGAGCTGTGTGTGTATCTGTACAGTATGTTCATGTAGTAGAGCTGTGTGTGTGTGTGTGTGTGTGTACTATGTGTAGTGTGCATATAGCAGACCTATGTGTCTACTTGTGCGTGCAGCAGAGCCGTCCATGTCTATGGGCATGTAGCAGAGCTGTGTGTGTACTACATGTGTAGTGTGCATGTAGCAGAGCTGTGTGTCTACATGTGCGTGTAGCAGAGCCATCTATGCTTATGGACATGTAGCACAGCTGTGTGTGTCATATATAATTTGAAGGGGCGGGGCGGAGTGTAAAAGGGGTCCATTAAGACTCTTTTGCCTGGGGCTAAAGTGTTTAAATTACCAATTTAGAAGAATATAAAATCAGAATCATTATTCAAATTCTTTAATAGGTCGACGGACCAAGTGCATAAACAAATATATACAGACATTGACATACAATGGGTTGCAACTTTGCGCTTAGCACTACGTGATCGGCGCAACCTGGAAGTGCAGGCGGATCTACGATGCACATCGGGAACATGTCACAAATTAGCCGGGGGCATAAAAAGGAGGCTCCTCCATGTTAACCTCGCACTCCACCCATGGACTAAGGAATACAGGAGAGGTTAAGTACTACAGGGATTATTTATTGCAGAGTTACTATGAGACTGCTCTTTTACTGGTGATAATTTGGCCACTATGACCCATTTCATTAGGCTGCATTCACAATAGGATTGTTGATGCTTTTTGTCTTATAGCCATTGAAGCTATTCCACCCGTCCACTTATTGTTGTGGACTTCCCCATAGAAGTCCATTTTGGGATTACTGATTGAAGTTAAGTATTGGGGATCTCTTTGGCCATCACTGTAAATCACTATTAAATATTGACTGTACTATTTCTTCCATATATTTTCTACACTATAGTCAATTAAGCTATCCTTAGCTTGTCATTGCGGTCTTGAACACAATTTGAAGCAGACCAGGATAAGCATCTCTAATTGTCTCAGTAAGCGCCCCATATTTTTTCTTTACCTATGACCAACTAATCTTAAGTATTGGGGATCCTTATAACTGTTGTTACTAATCACTACTGATCTCTTTTGCACTGTAGTCAATTAGGCTATACTTGTCTCACGTTCTTTGGACCAAAACATCTTCAACTGGAGCTGCCAGGATATCTATCTTCACTTGTCTTCAATTGTCTCAGTAAGCCCTCATATATACAGTTAGGGCCAGAAATATTTGGACAGTGACACAAGTTTTGTTATTTTAGCTGTTTACAAAAACATGTTCAGAAATACAATTATATATATAATATGGGCTGAAAGTGCACACTCCCAGCTGCAATATGAGAGTTTCCACATCCAAATCGGAGAAAGGGTTTAGGAATTATAGCTCTGTAATGCATAGCCTCCTCTTTTTCAAGGGACCAAAAGTAATTGGACAATGGACTCTAAGGGCTGCAATTAACTCTGAAGGCATCTCCCTCGTTAACCTGTAATCAATGAAGTAGTTAAAAGGTCAGGGGTGGATTCCAGGTGTGTGGTTTTGCATTTGGAAGCTGTTGCTGTGACCAGACAACATGCGGTCAAAGGAACTCTCAATTGAGGTGAAGCAGAACATCCTGAGGCTGAAAAAAAAGAAAAAATCCATCACAGAGATAGCAGACATGCTTGGAGTAGCAAAAACAACAGTTGGGTACATTCTGAGAAAAAAGGAATTGACTGGTGAACTTGGGAACTCTAAAAGGCCTGGGCGTCCACGGATGACAACAGTGGTGGATGATCGCCGCATATTTTATTTGGTGAAGAAGAACCCGTTCACAACATCAACTGCAGTCCAGAACACTCTCAGTGAAGTAGGTGTATCTGTCTCTAAGTCAACAGTAAAGAGAAGACTCCATGACAGTAAATACAAAGGGTTCACATCTAGATGCAAACCATTCATCAATTCCAAAAATAGACAGGCCAGAGTTAAATTTGCTGAAAAACACCTCAAGAAGCCAGCTCAGTTCTGGAAAAGTATTCTATGGACAGATGAGACAAAGATCCACCTGTACCAGAATGATGGAAAGAAAAAAGTTTGGAGAAGAAAGAGAACGGCACATGATCCAAGGCACACCACATCCTCTGTAAAACATGGTGGAGGCAACGTGATGGCATGGGCATGCGTGGCTTTCAATGGCATTGGGTCACTTGTGTTTATTGATGACATAACAGCAGACAAGAGTAGCCGGATGAATTCTGAAGTGTACCGGGATATACTTTCAGCCCAGATTCAGCCAAATGCTGCAAAGTTGATTGGACGGCGCTTCATAGTACAGATGGACAATGACCCCAAGCATACAGCCAAAGCTACCCAGGAGTTCATGAGTGCAAAAAAGTGGAACATTCTGCAATGGCCAGTCAATCACCAGATCTTAACCCAATTGAGCATGCATTTCACTTGCTGAAATCCAGACTTAAGACGGAAAGACCCATAAACAAGCAAGACCTGAAGGCTGCGGCTGTAAAGGCCTGGCAAAGCATTAAGAAGGAGGAAACCCAGCGTTTGGTGATGTCCATGGGTTCCAGACTTAAGGCAGTGATTGCCTCCAAAGGATTCGCAATAAAATATTGAAAATAAAAATATTTTGTTTGGGTTATGTTTATTTGTCCAATTACTTTTGACCTCCTAAAATGTGGAGTGTTTGTAAAGAAATGTGTACAATTCCTACATTTTCTATCAGATATTTTTGTTCAACCCTTCAAATTAAATGTTACAATCTGCACTTGAATTCTGTTGTAGAGGTTTCATTTCAAATCCAATGTGGTGGCACGCAGAGCCCAACTCGCAAAAATTGTGTCACTGTCCAAATATTTCTGGCCCTAACTGTATATATGTTATATATATATATATATATATATATTATATATATATATATATATATATTAGATGGTGGACCGATTCTAACGCATCGGGTAGACTAGAATATGTATGTAGTTTATTTATGAAGATTTAACAATAATACACAATAAATATCTATCACCTACCTATGTGTCTATCGTCTATGTATTTTTTGGATATTTTTTCTTTATAAACTAAGGTTCTTGGTACAGATATTGGCCAATACTTGTTTGCCCATCAACCAGCTTCAAGGTGATTTTAGATCTGATGGGTCCCTATCCTACTTGTCACTCTTTACTTGGGCTCAGCTAAGCCTCCATTTTTACTATTTCTCAGTGGGAGGACTCACTTAAATCAAAAACCACCTGGGGTCAATGAGGATGGAAACTAAAGCTTTGAAGCCAACAATTATCTAGAAAGAAAAAAAAGCTAAACAGCACTCAAGGCATAGTCTGAACTGGTGCAAGCTGCAATACAGTCACTGCCAATCAAATGTGAATACGTACATACAGATATAATTAAAAACACCTATGCATTTGAGAAAAAATAAAAAAACTTACATTTTTTCAAGAAACTCAATTTTTGGATTTTTTTGGAAACATCTTATCTTTAAAAAATAAAAGTTCATAGTACACATATTGGCCAATACCTGTTTGCCCATCAACCAGCGTCAAGGTGACCTTAGATCTGATGGGTCCCTATCCTACCTTATCACTATTTCCTTAGGCTCAGCTAAGCCTCCATTTTTACTATCTATTATCTATCTATCTATCTATCTATCTATCTATCTATCTATCTATCTATCTATCGTGTTGGCCAAAAGTATTGACACCAATGCAATTCTGTCAGATAATACTCAGTTTCTTCATGAAATGATTGCAATCACAAATTCTTTGGTATTATTATCTTCATTCTTCACTGGAGACTTTTAAGGTGGCCAGCAATGAGTCCAGACCTGAATCCCATAGAACACCTGTGGAGAGATCTAAAAATGGCAGTTTGGTGAAGGCACTCTTCAAATATCAGGGACCTGGAGCAGTTTGCCAAAGAGAATGGTCTAAAATTCCAGCAGAGCATTGTAAGAAACTCATTGATGGTTACCGGAAGCGGTTGATTGCAGTTATTTTGGCTAAAGGGTTGTGCAACCAAGTATTAAACTGAGGGTGCCAATACTTTTGTCTGGCTCATTTTTGGAGTTTTGTGTGAAATGATCAGTGTTTTGCTTTTTGCTTCATTCTCTTTGTGTTTTTTCATTGAAGACAAATTAAATGAAGATAATAATACCAAAGAATTTGTGATTGCCATCTCTTTAGCTGTCCAAAACACCAGCCCTGTTAAAGATAAATTAAAGTTCTGAGCATCTACAATACTGGAGCATTACATAAATCTGGATTCATATCACCAAATTTAACAATTTGGATGATACACATCTCCCATCTTATACTTAAATGTGCAATCGCCTTACTATAAAAAATATCTATAAATTTAACACACCTATGTATTTATGTATACCTATATCATATCTGTTATCTCACTATTAATTATCTATGTATTTTAGATCTATTTATTTGTGCATCTATCCATCTATTTTTTTTTTTTTTTGCATTTTATATCTATATGATAAAGAGGTTATATAGTAGATCTTTATATCTATCTATCTATCTATCTATTTATATATCTATCAATCTAAGTATTATCTATGTATTTATATCTATTTTTTTTCCTTTTATATCTATGTATTTACCTATCTATCTATGTGTATATCAAACCTAAAATATTTTTGTACACCACATTTCTGGTGAAAACCTTTGGACTGTCTTTAAGCAAGTGTCCTTGTAAAGGGGTGTCAAGAACTTGCACCTTCACGTTAGATCTCATTTTCACTCTAGAAAATGCAACATACAGTTGTCCAGGACCAAAAACTGGCTCCGGTAGACATATGCCAACATGGTTAAAATATAAATGAAAAAACAAGGAGAGGAAGTGTGCACAAGTATGTTTATTGCCCCAAGTGAACTGGCTTCAAAAATATGCGGATAAGCACAAACAGTGCTGGAGCAAAAATTCATTACAGTAGTGGCAAATAGTACAGATAACACCAATTACAGTGCACAATACATATCACAATGGATAAATGACACAGAGACCCATACAAAGGGTATGTACAATCACAGTAATATGAAACGAGATGGATTATGACCCTTGGTATAATGGTTCCCAGGGGCCTTAATGAAAGCCTGAGTTTTGCTCCGTTTTTGTGATAGCCGTCCTTTGATTTCTCTGTTACGTACACCTTTTTGGCATATCATTTAATATGTCTAATTTATTTTTATAGCTTTGTGGACTGTCCTCATACCCAGGCTTTTTTGACCTTGCTGCACCATGTGATTGGCCCTGACTTCATCTACAGTACCTTGGAAATTCCGACTGTAATGACAGGTACAATCAAAGTGGCCTCAGCCCCTGACGAAGCCTGGTTGGCGATAGTCAGCCCTGACGAAGCCTGGTTGGCGACACGCGTCGGGCCACTCACCACACCCCATACGCCATAGGATGATCTTACATCCTGGAGGGATCCGCATTAGGCCTTATGGTCTGGTCACTGGCAGTTGTATTGAGTGCACTTGATCTTGTGACCTTGAGGAGGTATTATTGGTTTTGTTACCTCTATATGGTTAGATTGTACTGTGTCCATGTTATAATATGTTCATGACTTTTCTATTTTGTTCATAATACGTGCATGACCTTCTATATTGTTTCAGCACTTGCAATCTAACTCACCCTCTAACTATTGCTATTGTTGTTGCACATAAGACATTGCCTGTTAATATGCTATTATAACTGACAACTTAGCCTATTGTTTACAATTGATCCCCCTCACCTACCACTTTTTGTGGGGGTATGTTTAGGTGGGTGATAAGTTACCCAGTAACTGTTTTAAATGTTTTTATTGTCTCTGTTGTACACTGTCACTTGGAAATACTTTAAAAATAAATAAAAAAGAACTCACCAAAGAGTGCACTCCTGCCTATACAAGTGCTTCTTTTTTCTTCCCTTCTCCCATATAGTGCAGCATTATATATGCAGCTTTCTCCATATAGTGCAGCATTATATATGCAGCCTTCTCTCATATAGTGCAGTATTATATGTGCAGCCTTCTCGCATATAGTGCAGTATTATGCAGTATATGCAGCCTTCTCCCATATAGTGCAGTATTATATGTGCAGCCTTCTCCATATAGTGCAGTATTATATGTGCAGTCTTATAGCTCCTATATAGTGCAGTATCATATATGCAGCCTTCTCCCATATAGTGCAGTATTATATATGCAGCCTGCTCCCATATAGTGAAGTATTATGTGCAGCCTTCCCCATATAGTGCAGTATTCTATGTGCAGCCTTCTCCCATATAGTGCATATTATATGTGCAGCCTTCTCCCATATAGTGTAGTATTATATGAGCAGTCTTATAGCTCCTATATAGTGCAGTATCATATATGCAGCCTTCTCCCATATAGTGCAGTATTATATATGCAGCCTGCTCCCATATAGTGAAGTATTATGTGCAGCCTTCCCCATATAGTGCAGTATTCTATGTGCAGCCTTCTCCCATATAGTGCAGTATTATACAGTATATGCAGCCGTCTCCCCATATAGTGCAGTATTATATATGCAGCCTTCTCCCATATAGTGCAGTATTATATGTGGAGTCTTATAGCTCCTATAAGTGCAGTATCATATATGCATCCTTCTCCATATAGTGCAGTATTATATATGCAGCCTGCTCCCATATAGTGAAGTATTATGTGCAGCCTCCCCATATAGTGCAGTATTACGAGCAGCCTTCTCCCATATAGTGCAGTATTACGAGCAGCCTTCTCCCATATAGTGCTGTATTACATATTGCAGCCTTCTCCCATATAGTGCAGAATTATATAGCAGCCTTCTCCCATATAGTGCAGTTTTATATAGGGGCCTCCTTTGTTGTCTATATAGATATAATACCATCACAGCTTTTGAAGCAGATGGGTTATGGGGGGAATAGTATCATTGGATAGTCTCTATGAGGGCAGTGTACTTTTTGTCTTTGCAGACCTGTCCCAAAGATTTTAAATGCACAGATCCAGCTTTTTTCAATACTTGCAAATTCGGCATTTTGTTCAATCCTGCGCCCTTCTTGACTGGTGGACATTGAGGCCGAATGACCCATTACAGAAATATTTTAAATTGGGCTATTCGAATAACCACGGTTTATCCCTATCTTATAGAACCTTAAATTTGCCAGTACAGTCTATCTAGACATTCTATATGGTAAGGTGGGGAGGGCTCTGACATTCACATCCACTCCTGAGGATTGGTGGGTGGTGGCTAAGGTGACCAAAACAATTTCTTCTTGTATTAATCATTTTAGCGCAGTTGAAAAAGATCCATATCCACTGGTATGTATCACTGCATACACTCTCTAAATTTGACAAGTCGCCCTCGTCGTTATGCTGGAAAGGCTGTGGTGCCCTAGGTGATATGGGCATGTGTGGTGGGGGTGCACTATAGATAGAACTTTTCGGTCTCAGGTGAAGATGTAATTAAAAAAATTTATGGAGTGCACTTCCATTTAGATGGCCCCTAGCAGTGTTGAGTATTAGTTTTGACTCTATTCTCCAGGGTTGTCTCGGTCTTGACTCATTTACTGACTGCTGCGCGGTACTGTCTGGCTAAATGTTTGAGATCCGAGACTTACCTACTTGAAAGGAACTAATTGCCAGAATTAACTCACACTATCATATGAATAGTATTTTTGTCTTCCTCAAACAACAAGCACGTAGTGCAACTTTTGGGACTTATGGTCATCATCAGAATTTGCGTTACCAATAACATAACTTTCTCTACACTGTTATTTAGAACTGTGCCTGATTCTTGAACATTATTCTCAAGAATCTGCTGATACTGAGTGGAATCTATGCGACCTCAACTTTAACAAGATTCCCGGTGCCGTCATTGGCCACACAGCCCCAAAGCATGATGGACCCTCCCCCAAATTTGACAGTGGGTAGCAAGTGTTTTTCTTGGAATGCTGTGTTTTTGTGGCGCCATGCATAACGCCTTGTTGTATGATCAAACAACTCAATCTTTGTTTCATCAGTCCACAGGACCTTCTTCCAAAATGAAACTGGCTTGTCCAAATGTGCTTTTGCATACCTCAGGTGACTGTTTGTGGTGTGCATGCATGAATGGCTTCTTTGCATCACTCTCCCATACAGCTTCTCTTGTGCAATGTGCGCTGTATTGTTGACCGATGCACAGTGACACCCTCTGCAGCAAGATGATGCTGCAGGTCTCTGGAGGTGGTCTGTGGATTGTTCTTGACTGATCTCAACATTCTTCTTCTCTGTCTTTCTGATATTTTTGTGCCCTGCCACTTCTGGCCTTTACAAGAACTGTCCCTGTGGTCTTCCATTTCCTTACTATGAAGAGGAAATGTGTCTATGTAATTTGCTATGTAATTTCTCCTGAGTTCGCCAATATCTGATATGTGGTTAGAAACTACTTTTTTTTTAATCATGGTGCACAGTCAATAGGGAAGGAGATTCATCTAGAAATTCACATTTTGGTAGAATGGTCAATTCACATCGGCAAAGACCCCTGAGGTGCCAGATTTCAAAAGCTGCACCCCTCAGTTAATACATCTAGTGATGCAGTGAGAATATATCACGCCACAGATAGGGAGTGTCCAGATGAAGTGCGTGACAATGTTGCATGCACCAACAGTGTCTGGTACACTACACAAAACAGACAGAGGAAACACTGGGGGGGGCATATACAAAGGGGCCCCGTTCCCAAAGGGGAAAGGGGAAAGGGGACCCCGCACTCACCTGGGCCCTGCCCTGATTCCCCACCGTGTTTTGGGTTTTTCATTCCATCGTGGGCAGGAAAACTAGTCCCCTTTTGGTTGATTTAAGGTTCACCAAAAAAAAGTTCTAGGTTAGTAATTAAATGGGCCAAAAATAGGAAAATTCTTATTGTTTTTGGTCCTAATTTTAACCCAATGGAGAGGCCGGGGGGACCCATCCCCAAACCCCCGCACTAATAACAACAGAGGGGGAGGAAAAAGAGGGAAAAAACAAAAAGTTCATGCTACCCCTAAGCAGCAAGGTTGGATGGTATTTTACCGGGGGGCATCTTACCCCGGGAATAGGGGGAAGGATTTTAAAAGCAAGGAAAGCTGAATATGTGACCTATAAAGGAGATGGGGTG
>JARQOC010002564.1:0-23909 GCA_033576535.1 Allobates femoralis | reverse complement strand
GCTCCAGCCACATCACCTGTCACGGGGCCGGTCCTTCCTAAAACCGTCATGGTTAGTGGTGACCACCGACGCCAGTCTGAAGGGCTGGGGGGCGGTGTTCTTGCACCACAGGGCTCAAGGCCTCTGGACTCAGTCGGAGTCGGCGTTGCAGATCAACGTGCTGGAGATCAAGGCGGTCTTTCTGGCGCTACTGGCGTTTCAGAAATTTCTGTCAGGACAGCCCATTCGGGTACAGTCCGACAATGCGACGGCCGTCGCCTACATAAATCATCAGGGAGGGACCAGAAGTGCTCAGGCCCTCGCCGAAGTCCACCGCATTCTAATCTGGGTGGAGGAAAACGGCTGCCTGATCTCCGCAGTTCACATCCCAGGGGTCGAGAACTGGGAGGGCCGACTATCTGAGCCGACAGGGGATGGACGCCGGAGAGTGGTCCATACATCCAGACGTCTTCCGGGACATCTGCGGCAGGTGGGGCACTCCGGACGTGGATCTGATGGCCTCACGGCTGAATCATCAGGTGCCCCAATACATGGCGAGATCTTGGGATCCCCAGTCTCTGGGGGCGGACGCCCTGATCCTGAGCTGGTCCAGCTTTCAGCTGCCATATGTGTTTCCGCCTCTGGCTCTGATTCCCAGGGTCCTGTGGAAGATCAGGACAGAATGCAGAGTGGCCATTCTAGTGGCTCCAGATTGGCCCAGGAGGTCTTGGTACCCGGACCTGTGGCAACTGTCAGGCGGACACAGGTGGGCTCTTCCAGAACGCGCAGATCTACTCGCGCAAGGCCCATTCTTCCACCTCAATTCCAGGGCCCTCAGATTGACTGCATGGCTCTTGAGGCCTGGCTGCTGACATCCAGAGGTTTCTCTCCTACAGTGGTTGCCACTATGAATCGGGCAAGGAAACCTGTTTCCAGGAAGATATACCACAGAACGTGGAAAATCTTTTTTACCTGGTGTGCCTCTGGTGGCCGCTCACCGTGGCCATTGTCCATCCCGACATTGTTGGCTTTCCTACAGTCGGGGTTGGAGTTGGGATTATCCCTTGGCTCTCTGAAAGGTCAAGTATCAGCACTTTCAGTGTTGTTTGACAGGCGCTTGGCGCTCCTCCCGAAGGTACGTCAATTTCTGCAGGGGGTGTCTCGGGTGGTCCCGCCCTATAGACGACCTCTGGACCCTTGGGACCTAAACATGGTCCTGGCGACACTGCAGAAACCGCCGTTTGAGCCACTGAGAGACGTCTCTCTCTCTCGTCTGTCCCAGAAGGTGGTCTTTCTGGTGGCGATTACGTCTCTGAGACGGGTCTCAGAATTGGCTGCACTTTCGTGTAAGTCTCCCTTTCTGGTGGTTCACCAAGACAAGGTGGTGTTGCGCCCACGGCCTGAATTTCTGCCGAAGGTGGTTTCAACGTTTCACCTAAACCAGGAGATTGTTCTCCCATCATTTTGCCCCGCTCCCGTTCATCAGGTTGAGCGCGACCTCCATACTCTGGATCTCGTGAGAGCTGTACGCATTTATGTGTCCAGGACCGCCTCCTTTAGGAGTTCGGATTCCTTATTTGTCCTCACGATGGGTCGCTGTAAGGGGGCCGCGGCTTCGAAGTCGACCTTGGCCAGATGGATCAAGGCTCCCATTCAGGAGGCGTACCGGTCTTCTGGTTTGCCTCTCCCGGTGGGTTTGAAGGCACACTCTACGAGAGCTGTAGGTGCCTCCTGGGCCTTGCGACATCGAGCTTCTGCTCTACAGGTGTGTCAGGCGGCCACTTGGTCCAGCCTGCACACTTTCTCTAAGCACTATATGGTGCATGCCCATGCCTCTGCGGATGCGAGTTTGGGCAGGCGGGTTCTCCAGGCGGCGGTTGCCCACCTTTAGAGGGAACCATGTGTTATCCGTCTTGTTGAGGAACTCTTCCCGCCCTGGGGTATTGCTTTAGGACATCCCCATTGTCTGGGTCTCCCATTATGACGACCAGAAAAAAGAGAATTTTGTTTACGTACCGTAAATTCTTTTTTCTTTAGTCATCAATGGGAGACCCAGCACCCACCCAGTTGTTCCGTTGCATATTTTGCACTTGTTCTGTTCTCTGTTGAGACAGTGTTTACCGGGTTGTTGAACCGTCTGTGCACGGCATTCTTCCCGATGTTTCGGGTGTGGTTTAATTTCTCCTCGCAGCTTATGGACTAAACTGAGGATGTCTCCTACGGTGGGGGTTTATAAGCGGAGGAGGCGGTGTCTACAAACTTGTAGTACCTAGTGTGACCTCCGGAGGGCAGAGCCCTAAACCCCATTGTCTGGGTCTCCCATTGATGACTAAAGAAAAAAGAATTTACGGTACGTAAACAAAATTCTCTTTTTTTTAACCCCTCACATGTCTTTTACCCTAATCAAAGGGCTAAAGCACAGTGAGACCCCTCTTGGAGATTCCTGGATTAGGACCAGGTTTCTCCACTATGGAGGTCATTAAGGGTTACCTCATTCATACCACGGGGCACAAAAGACAAACAATATAGTTACTTGCTAATTCTTTTTTTATTTTTAATTATCTATTATATAATCACGAATGGGTTTTTTGCCCCTTTTGAGTCCGCTCACGCTGCGAGTCAGTGTCGTCATGTGGATACGCCCGAAGCATTGGCCGCGCAGCGCGAAGCATTGGCCGCGAAGCGGCCATTGCGAGTCAGAGACTCGCTCTGCTAGAATCCCGATGCATGTGCATCGGGCACCCAGCTAGTTTATCATAATCTCATTTGGGACAAGCGCCTCTAGTGGTAAACATTGAGTCAACACTATGGCTTTGCACTGAAGAAAAATAGTGGCTAACAAAAATAGAGTGAATAATAAAACATATATCAAAGAAAAATTTATATAAAAAAAATTAAATATGAAAGATTAGGGATTCACTGGATCAGATGCTCAAATATGTATATATTTTCTTTCTTTTTCTTATTTTCCTGTTATAGAGACCAGAAAAGAGAAAATTACTTCATGTAAACTTATTTCATATAAATTAAAAGTGTATAACGTGAACTGTGATTAAAATTATACATCATATCAGACTATAAAGTAGAATCATGTACAGGGATTAAATATTTCTCATATACGCAACCATCTTTACAACAAAAATTTTAATTTATAATCTACGTTTAAACCAGAAGGTCTCAATGTGTTTAATTCTTTTATCCATTTACCGTATATACTCGCGTATAAGCCGACCCGTGTATAAGCCGACCCCCCTACTTTTGTCCTCAAAACCTTGAAAAACCTATTGACTCGTGTATAAGCCGAGTCCCGAGTACAGAATACAGGACTCAGATTGTAAACTCGCTTAGAATCGCTCAGACTAGCTCAGAATCGCTAAGACTTGCTCTCAGAATCGCTATGACTCACTCAGAATCGCTATGACTCACTCAGAATCGCTCGGAATTGCTCAGAATCGCTAAGACCCTGTCGGAATAGCTCAGACTCGCTCGGAATCGCTAAGACCCTGTCGGAATAGCTCAGACTCGCTCGGAATCGCTAAGACCCTCTCGGAATAGCTCAGACTCGCTACTGACAGCAAGTATCCGAGGTCCCTAATACAGTGACTCGCGTATAAGCCGAGGGGTGACTTTTCAGCCCGATTTTTGGGCTGAAAAACTCGGCTTATACGCGAGTATATACGGTAAGCTCCTTTTCTTTCAATAATTTTTCCCTATCACCTCCTCTGCGTAAAACGGGCACTGTGTCTATTATGCTCCATTTTAAATCACTTTCCTCATGTTCTTTTTCCATCCAGTGTTTGGAGATGGGTAATCCTTTTACTTGTTGGCGAATACTATATCTATGTTGTGTAAGGCGTATTTTTAACTCTAAATTGTTTCGCCAACGTAACATAACTTGCAAGGGCATTCCAGTAGGTATATAACATGGTTAGATGAACACGTAACAAATTGTCTGATCTCATATCTAACTCCAGTTGCATGATGTATAAAATGGTCACCTTTTAAAATTTGATGGCAGGCCAGACACCCGACACATGGAAAACAACCCACCCTCTTTCTTCCAGTAATGGTTCTTTATCAGATAAAAAATAAGGGTGGTGCGGTCGTCGTCATGGACCGTTCCCAATATGTGCAAGAAGCTAAAAGACAGCTGAGTGACACATTCGTCTATAAAAAATTTGATAAAGATCCGAAATTTGAAATCCAGAACATGTTAAAAAATATATTGGGCAAAGCAGTGAAGGGAGGAATTATCGATCAAGATACGTTTGACTATCTTATAGTTAAATATCCTAAAACACCAGTTCTCTATTTAGTTCCCAAAATCCACAAATCTATAGAACAACCCCCAGGGCGACCCATTGTCGCAGGGATAGATTCGGTTTTTAATAATGTAGGAATTTTTTGGGAACGGATTTTATCCCCTTTATCTATTAAGGCCCTGTCATACGTAAGGGATACCCGACACTTTCTCGAAAAAATAGCAGATTTACAACTACAAAAAGACGATATACTGGTGTCGTTCAATGTAACGGCTTTGTACACTTCAATACAACATGGGATAGGTATTGAAGCTGTTAAGAAAAAATTAAATACCACAGGTTACACTGTTGAATGCCAAGTTTTAATAATTGATTTATTGGAAATCTGTGTACGCGAAAATTACTTCTTATTTGAGGACTCGTATTATAAACAACAAGTTAGGACCGCCATGGGGGCTCACATGGCGTGTTCTTATGCAAATCTAACAGTGATGGTTATTGAAGAAGAACAGATTTATACGTCAGAACATTTTAATAATGTTATCAAATGGAGTAGATATATAGACAATACATTCCTAATTTGGAGGGGCTCCATTATACAATTAGAAGAGTTCCATAAGTTTTTGAATGGAGTAGACCAGACAATAAAATTCACGAAAGTGCATTCACTGAAAGAAATACAATTTTTAGACGTGAACATAGAAATAAAAAATAATAAATTAGTCACAAAATTGTATGTAAAAGCCACAGACCGTAATAAGCTATTACATTTTAAAAGTAACCACCCTCTTCAAACTATAAAAGCGATACCACTAGGACAAATGACTAGAGTACAAAGAATAGTTAGTGAAGAAGATGAAAAAGAAAGGACCATAGATGGTTTAGTAGCTAAAATTGAAGAAAGAGGATATCCAAAAAATATTCTTTTGCAACAAAGAAAAAAAGTTTAAAAAAACTTGAGGTAAAAAATCAAAAAGATAAAACCATGAATAGGATATCTTTAATAATGGAGTATGGGGAAGAATCGATTGAAATAGAAAAAATTATTAAAAAACATTGGATAGGGCTGACAAATGCCCACCCAGAAGTACAAGAATTCAAACTTCCACCTATAATAGCCTATAGAAAGGGAAATACATTAAAAAGACAACTAACAAGGGCAGATATAGGCAGTGCAAAAAAATCAAAGCAAACAACAATTACTGGAAGAAAGAGGGTGGGTTGTTTTCCATGTGTAGGGTGTCTGGCCTGCCATCAAATTTTAAAAGGTGACCATTTTATACATCATGCAACTGGAGTTAGATATGAGATCAGACAATTTGTTACGTGTTCATCTAACCATGTTATATAATTACTGGAATGCCCTTGCAAGTTATGTTACGTTGGCGAAACAACTTTAGAGTTAAAAATACGCCTTACACAACATAGATATAGTATTCGCCAACAAGTAAAAGGATTACCCATCTCCAAACACTGGATGGAAAAAGAACATGAGGAAAGTGATTTAAAATGGAGCATAATAGACACAGTGCCCGTTTTACGCAGAGGAGGTGATAGGGAAAAATTATTGAAAGAAAAGGAGCTTAAATGGATAAAAGAATTAAACACATTGAGACCTTCTGGTTTAAACGTAGATTATAAATTATAATTTTTGTTGTAAAGATGGTTGCGTATATGAGAAATATTTAATCCCTGTACATGATTCTACTTTGTAGTCTGATATGATGTATAATTTTAATCACAGTTCACGTTATACACTTTTAATTTATATGAAATAAGTTTACATGAAGTAATTTTCTCTTTTCTGGTCTCTATAATAGGAAAATAAGGAAAAGAAAGAAAATATATACATATTTGAGCATCTGATCCAGTGAATCCCTAATCTTTCATATTTAATTTTTTTTATATAATTTTTCTTTGATATATGTTTTATTATTCACTCTATTTTTGTTAGCCACTATTTTTCTTCAGTGCAAAGCCATAGTGTTGACTCAATGTTTACCACTAGAGGCGCTTGTCCCAAATGAGATTATGATAAATAATTAAAAATAAAAAAAGAATTAGCAAGTAACTATATTGTTTGTCTTTTGTGCCCCGTGGTATGAATGAGGTAACCCTTAATGACCTCCATAGTGGAGAAACCTGGTCCTAATCCAGGAATCTCCAAGAGGGGTCTCACTGTGCTTTAGCCCTTTGATTAGGGTAAAAGACATGTGAGGGGTTAAAAAATGTGTGTAGCGGCGAGCACATAGATATAAGATGATATACACCAAGATTATGCAATCAATAGTTACTCTACCACAGTTGCTTCAATACTCTACTTCTAGGTTAGAGATATGTGGCCGATCATTAAATAGCTATACTAATTTAGTAGTGAACCGCCGCTCGCTAATGTTGCTTAGCAGCGATGCACGCGAAAAAACGGTGTAAACAAAAGTAAAATTCATCGCGCATGCGCGAGATTCACCTAGTCATTGCGTGATGACGCTACGGGCTCGTAGCTATGGTGAAAGTAAACTGAGAGAGGCGCATGATCAGTAGACACTTCCGCAACGCCGAGATGAGGCACGAGCGGTACAAGTAATGGCGCTGCACTGTAAGTAAATATAAGTGGCTCTAATATGAAGTATTTTACTTAATTAAGACTAAATTAATGGGATACACTGAAATAAAATGCTCTTAGAGTTCCAAAAGTATGAGACATGAGATGGGAGAAAATAGTATAATATATTTAACCCCTTCACGACCTGTGACGTAGTGGGACGTCATAGAAGTCAATGCGTTCCCGACCTGTGACGTCCCAAGACGTCATGGCAGGATCGCGTTCCCGCGGCACCGGTGATCGGGGCCGGGGACATGTCACTGGTGCCGCGGGAACTTGAGGACCTGTACTTTGTCCTGGGGGGGTGGCTTTTTCCCCCTCGTGGCTGAATTCGCTCTGATTGGCAGTTTAATCTGAACTACCAATCAGAGCGATTCTCCCCTCCAAATCTGATTGGATTTCTCCAATCAGGCTTGGAGGGGTGGGTGCGCGGGTGTCCTCCCCCTCCTCAGCCCCTCCGACACCAAAGTTAACCCCCCCACCCACCACCGGCACCGATCCCCTCTCAGCAGCATGCCGGCGCTGCTGCAGGCGCCGGCGCAGGCACCGGCGCGGTCTGGCGCCGGTGGGTGCCTAGTGCCCCGCAACCCTCCTGCCTCGGATGCCCCGGGTGCCCTAGTGCCCCCTCCCCCCCGTGTCCCCTAGTGCCCCCTCCCCCCTGTGTCCCCTCTCACCCGTCCTCCGTCGTCCTCCGTGGTGCCGTGGCTCCTCGGTGTGGCGCTCCTCCTCTTCTCCCAGGCTCCTCCTCCTCACTGGAGGATCTTGAGAGAGAGGTAAGTATGTGTGTGTGTGTATGTGTGCATGTTCATGGGTGGATGCATGGGTGCGTGCATGGGCGCATGGGTGCGTGCATGGGCACATGGGTGCGCGCATGGGCGCATGGGTGCGTGCATGGGCGCATGGGTGCGTGCATGGGCGCAAAGATGGATGGGTGCGTGGAGGGATAGGCGCATGGGTGCGTGCATGGATGGATGGACGCATGGGTGCGTGGATGGATGGGTGCGTGCATGGATGGTTGGACGCATGGGTGCGTGGATGGATGGACGCATGGGTGCGTGGATGGATGGGCGCATGGGTGTGTGCATGGGCGCATGGGTGTGTGCATGGGTGCGTGCATGGGAGCGTGGGTGCAAAGATAGATGGGTGTGTGGATGGATAGGCGCATGGGTGCATGCATAGATGGATGAGCGCATGGGTGCGTGGATGGATGGGCGCATGGGTGCGTGCATGGATGCGTGGATGGATGGGTGCATGTGTGTAACAAGGGATCAAGTGTCCTCTTGTTGTAGTCACTGGTGTCAGTCATGGTGCACTGTATGGCAATGATCTGCCATACCGTGCACCATGACTCTGACCCAGGAGACTACAACAAGAGGACGCTTGATCCCTTGTTGTAGTCTCTGGGGTCACAGTCATGAAGCACGGTACGGCAGATAATTGCCATACAGTGCACCATGACTGACCCCAGTGACTATAACAAAGGATCAAGTGTCCTCTTGTTGTAGTCACTGGTGTCAGTCATGGTGCACTGTATGGCAATGATCTGCCATACCGTGCACCATGACTCTGACCCCAGAGACTACAACAAGAGGACGCTTGATACCTTGTTGTAGTCTCTGGGGTCACAGTCATGAAGCACGGCACGGCAGATAATTGCCATACAGTACTTCATGACTGTGACCCCAGAGACTACAACAAAGGATCAAGTGTCCTCTTGTAGTCACTGGGGTCAGTCATGGTGCACTGTATGGCAATGATCTGCCGTACCGTGCACCATGACTCTGACCCCAGAAACTACAACAAGAGGACACTTGATCCCTTGCTGCAGTCTCTGGATGTACCAGAGGTGATCGAGCGTCGTGGGACCTTCGTTGTGGACTACGTCGGAGGCGATCGAGCGTCGTGGGACCTTCGTTGTGGACTACGTCGGATCTTTATAATAAAGATGGAGTCCGAATTTTGTTTGTTTTTTTTCAAATAAAAAGATTTTTCTCTGTGTGTATTTTCTGACTATTTACCAGAGATTCCTAATGGCGGGTCTAACATTGGCCCTATATTATGAATCTCGGGCTTAGTGCCAGCTGCCAATAAAAAGCTGGCATTAACCCCTTTATTACCCAGTTAGCCACCGGCACCAGGGCAACTGGAAGAGCATGGGTACAGCGCCAGAAAATGGCGCTTCAATGAATGCGCCATTTTCTGGGGCGGCTGCGGGCTGCAATTCACAGCATGGGGGGCCCAGAACGCTTGGGCCTCACTATGCTGAGGATTCCAGCCCCAGCTGCCTAGTTGTACCTGGCTGGACCAAAAATATGGCGGAGCCCCACGTAATTTTTTTTCTAGGATTAGTTCTAGAAATGAAAAAAAAAATGGGCTTCGCTGTATTTTTGGTTCCAGCCAGGTATGACGAGGCAGCTGGGGGTGGGTGGCAGTCCGTAGCTGCCAAGTTGTACCTGGCTGGACCAAAAATATGGCGGAGCCCTATGTCATTTTTTTTCTAGAAATAATTCTAGAAATAAAAAAAAAAAATAGGCTTCGCTGTATTTTTGGTTCCAGCCAGGTATGATGAGGCAGCTGGGGGCTGGTGGCAGTCCGTAGCTGCCAAGTTGTACCTGGCTGGACCAAAAATATGGTGGAGCCCTACGTAATTTTTTTTCTAGAAATAATTCTAGAAATAAAAAAAAAATAGGCTTTGCTGTATTTTTGGTTGCCAGCCAGGTACAACTTGGCAGCTAGGGGGCTGGAATCCTCAGCATGGAGAGACCCAAATGTTTTGGGTCCCCTATGCTGCGAATTGCAACTACTAGACTAGTATGTTTTTCACAAAAAGTTTCTTTATTCATTTATACGGCTCAATTTGTGAAGCACATGGGGGTTCAAAGTGCTCACTGTGCATCTAGATAGGTTCCTTGGGGGGTCTAGTTTCCAAAATGAGGTCACTTGCGGGGGAGCTCAAATGTTTAGGCACACAGGGGCTCTCCATACGCGACCTGGTGTCCGCTAACAATTCCAATTGTTGGCAAACACCAGGTTGCGTATGGAGAGACCCTGTGTGCCTAAACATTGGAGCTCCCCACAAGTGACCCCATTTTGGAAACTAGACCCCCAGGGAACATATCTAGATGCATAGTAAGCACTTTGAATACCCAGGTGCTTCACAAACTGATTCGTAATGAGGTAAAATACTTTTTTTTTCCACACAAATTATCTTTTTTAATTTTTACGGATCAATTTGTGAAGCACCTGGGGGTTCAAAGTGCTCACAATGCATCTAGATATGTTCCCTGGGGGGTCTAGTTTCCAAAATGGGGTCACTTGTGGGGGAGCCCCAATGTTTAGGCACACAGGGGCTCTCCAAATGCGACATGGTGTCCGCTAACAATTTGAGGTGATTTTTCCATTCAAATTGTTAGCGGACACCATGTCGCGTTTGGAGAGCCCCTGTGTGCCTAAACTTTGGAGCTCTCCCGCAAGTGACCCCATTTTGGAAACTAGACCCCCCAAGGAACCTATCTAGATGCATAGTGAGCACTTTGAATCCCCAGGTGCTTCACAAACTGATCCGTAATGAGGTAAAAATACTTTTTTTTCCACACATTTTCTTTTTTAATTTGTACGGATCAATTTGTGAAGCATCTGGGGGTTCAAAGTGCTCACAATGCATCTAGATATGTTCCCTGGGGGGGTCTAGTTTCCAAAATGGGGTCACTTGTGGGGGAGCCCCAATGTTTAGGCACACAGGTGCTCTCCAAATGCGACATGGTGTCCGCTAACAATTTAGGCTGATTTTCCATTCAAATTGTTAGCGGACACCATGTTGCGTTTGGTGAGGACCTGTGTGCCTAAACTTTGGAGCTCCCCCACAAGTGACCCCATTTTGGAAACTAGACCCCCCAGGGAACTTATCTAGATGGGTGGTGAGCATTTTTAACCCCCACATGCTTTACAAATTGATCTATGAATATGGAAAAAGTACTTTTTCTTCACAAAAATGTTCTTTTAGCCTCAATTCTTTCATTTTCGCATGGGTAACAGGATAAAATTCATCCTAAAATTTGTTGGGCAATTTCTCCTGAGTACATCGATACCTCATATGTGGTCATAAACCACTGTTTTGACGCGCGGCAGGGCTTAGAAGTGAAGGAGCGCCATTTCACTTTTTGAATGGAAAATTAGCTCCAAAAGTCAAATTGCGCTCTTTCCCTTCAGAGCCCTGCCGTGCGCCCAAACCGTGGTTTATGATCACATATGAGGTATCGATATACTCAGGAGAAATTGCCCAACAAATTTTAGGATCCATTTTATCTTGTTGCCTATGTGAAAATGAAAAAATTGAGGCTAAAAGAACATTTTTGTTTGGAAACAAAAAAATGGATATTTTAATTTTTCTATTTGCTTAGTTCCTGTGAAGCACCTGAAGGGTTAATAATCTTCTTGAATGTAGTTTTGAGTAGCTTGAGGGGTGCAGTTTTTGGAATGGTGTCACTTTTGGGTGTTTTCTGTCATGTACACCCCTCAAAAAGACTTCAAATGTGACGGGGTCACAAAAAAAATGGTTTTGTAAATTTTGGTGGAAAAATGAAAAATTGCTCATGAACTTTGAACCCTTACAACTTCCTAACAAATTTTTTTTTTTTTCCAAAATTGTGCTGATGTAAAGTAGACATGTGGGAAATATTATTTCATAACTATTTTGTGTCACATAACTCTCTAGTTTACCAGAAGAAAAATTCTAAATTTGAAAATTGCTACATTTTCAAAATTTTTGCCATATTTTTGATTTTTTCACAAATAAACGCAAAAATTATCGACCTAAATTTAATACTAACATGAAGCCCAATATGTCACGAAAAAACAATCTCAGAATCACTAGGATCCGTTGAAGCGTTCCCGAGTTATAACCTCATAAAGGGACACTGGTCAGAATTGCAAAAAATGGCCAGGTCAGGAAGGCCAAAATAGGCTGGGTCATGAAGGGGTTAATACACACAGGCACAAAGTGAATCATAAAAAAATATAAAAAAAACACTGTAATTCACTAATTTATGATTAATTTGGATTAAAGATCAATATTATGTGTTATCTAATTTGGTAGACGGTATATAAGGCTGAGAAGGTTAACATGTGATTGCTTGACAAAGGGCGTGTGTGGGGGGGGGCGTGTCCTAACCTCTAATGGTGTAGGACGCCTTGAGCGGGAGCTCTGTGACCAGGAGCCATAAAACGAAGATTAATCACCTGCCCTTCGCCCTCCTTGACTCTAAATCTTAATACACGGACACCGGAGGTCCTGGAGCAGACATGGGGAAAAGTAAGGCTATGTCCCGCGACCCATCCCGGCGAATTCCAGACTTCTTTGTGCCTCCCCCCCACCTCACACAGGCAGAGAAGATGGCGCCTCAGTCCCCCAGGGCGCCCGCGCTGCACGCCGCAGCTCCCTCTCCTTCCCATCTGGAGATCTGGCTGGAGATAACACTGAAGCTGCAGTAACCCCTTCACTGCTGAAATCTCTGCTAGGGGAACTCAGAACGTCTCTGCAGGAGGATATGCGCTCCATGATCTCATCTCTTAGGGGTGAGGTTCAGGAGCTGGGGAACCGCACCGACCATTTAGAGAGGAAGATGGCGGAACTGGTGGCCTCTCACAATAACCTGTGGGACGCTCATGAGGCACTGAATACCCGGGTGGCTAAAACACATTTCAAGTCCCTGGATCTAGAGGACAGGTCCAGGAGGAATAATATCAAACTGAGGGGCTTGGACGAATCTATCACAGACTCAGACTTAAAGCCCTTCCTGCAAGATTTCATCCTCACGGTGCTCCCTCATGCTGACAAGAAGTCACTGGTGATTGATCGCATTCACCGCCTTCACAAGCCTCCTGGCCTGCCGTCGTCGGTTCCTAGAGACGTCCTGGCGCGCATTCATTTTTTTGAGTTAAAAGAGGAATTCTTTGCTGCCATAAAGAAACTGCCTGCTCTTCCTGAGAAGTTTGCCCGGCTCAAAGTCTTCCCGGATTTGTCCCCTGGTACTTTAGCATTCCGGCGTTCCTTTACTCCATTCACTTCTATTCTGAGGGACAAGGAAATTGCTTATCGCTGGGGATTTAACCCAACGAAGCTGTTGATAAAGAAGAATGGCAAATTCATCACCTGTCTGACCCCCCATCACGCTGCCAAGGCTCTGGCCTCCTGGGGCCTTATGACTTCTGATGCTAACTCTCCCTCAGCAGATGGACGGAGAAGATCTGGAGACTCCCCTCCTAAGGCCACGGACCGCCACATTGACACTGATTGGGAGGTTGCTTGAAGGTACTCTAAACAGTTTGGTTCCTGGTCATTCCCGTTGCTACTGTAGAGTGGTTTTTCTTTTTCATTTTTGCTGCTCTACATTGCTGCTGACTTGTCAGCTTATGCCTCCGTGGTGAGTTTTTTTTCTCACCTGTGGATTCGGATATTTTGTCCGAATGGACTTTTTGGTTGCTGTTCTTTGTTTGTTTCTCTCTCCCAGCCCCCTTCCCTCCCTCCCCCCTTCCCTTCTTCCTTTTCAGGTACTCGGACTTTATGCTACCACTGTGATTGTTTATTATGTTGGTTTACAAGGCTGTGGGGGCGCTTGCTTCTCTCTTTAGGTTATTATGAGTATCACACTAGTGTCCCATAATGTTAATGGGCTTAATTCCCCCTGTAAGAGAGCTATGGTGTGGAAGCAACTGGCCAAACAGCACCACCATGTGGTATGTCTCCAGGAAACCCATCTCTTGGAGCATGATAATTTTAGGATGAAGTCCACTCTCTACCCTCACCGCTTTTTTGCAGGGAGTGGTATGAAAAAGGCAGGGGTTGCTATTTTTGTTCATCACTCCGTGACTTTCCAGCTAGTACGTGTGATTCCAGATCAGGAGGGCAGGTCATTGCTACTACTATGCCTAATTAATAATGCACCTTACACTATAGCATCAGTCTATGGCCCTAACTCTGGACAGCTCAAATTTATGAGAACCCTATTGCAGACCGTGGATCGTATCCAGCATGGACATAAGCTGATTGCTGGGGACTTCAACATTCCCATGTCCAAAATATGGGATTGCTCCGCTCCCTCATCTTCTAGAGGTGAAGCTGGCGCACTGGTTCGTACCCACGGTCTGCATGATATATGGAGGTACCTACACTGTAGTGAAAAGGACTATACCTTTATGTCCCCGAGGCATGCCACCTACAGCAGAATTGACTACATTTTGGTAGATGATGTGGCCTTACCCCATTGTAATATTGCCACTGTGGGGAGCATCTCATGGTCGGACCATGCCCCTGTCACCGTTTCATTGACCGACCCACTGGCTATTCAACCGCCCTCCCACTGGCGCCTGAACACTCATTTATTAACAGACCAACCTTCTGTGACCCGGTTGGAGACCTCCCTTCAAGAATTTTTTAGCATTAATGACACTCCGGAGGTACAGCCGGACACTCTCTGGTTTGCACACAAGGCTGTCATGCGGGGACATTTCCTCAAAATGGCAGCCTTGTGTAAACGTAGATTTAATCAAGCCTTGCAGGATGCTGTGGCGGCCCTTGAGTCACTAGAGACTCAGCACAAAAAGACCCAGTCTTCCCATCTATTATTGGAACTTGGCAGAGCCCGTATGCATGTCCGCCAGCTTTTGCTTCGCAGTACAACGAAGACCCTGCAAAAATCCAGGGCCAGCTTTTATTCCATGGGTGACCGAGCTGGAGCTCTGTTGGCCAGGCGTGTCAAAAAGCGGGAAATCCAGTCTAGAATCCCTTTCTTGGTTAGGGCTGACTCCACACGGGTTTATAACCCGATCCATATTGCAGATGAGTTTGCCACTTATTATTCTAGGCTTTACAACTTACAAGATGATGGATCCATTCCACAACCTTCCAAGGCCTGTATCTCGTCCTTTTTAGATAGGGCCATTCTCCCGAAGGTTTCCCCATCTCAACTAGATGTTTTGAATGCTCCTGTACTGTGTTCTGAAATCTCGCAGATCATTAAGGATTCAAAGAAAAACTCGGCCCGGGTCCTGATGGCTTTTCTTTCCCTTACTATTCTCACTTTCTACCTATACTTTGTCCTTACCTCAAAAGATTGTTTGACTTTTGGGCCTCCTCGGGATCTATCAAACGTGAAGGTTTGGAGGCCGCCATAGCCACTCTGCCTAAACCTGGGAAGTCCCCTACATCCCCTGGGAACTTTCGCCCAATTGCTCTGCTGAATGCAGATTTAAAAATCTATGCTAAAATATGGGCCAATCGTCTTCTTACTATTTTACCTTCTCTAATTCACCCTGATCAGGTTAGGTTTGTGCTGGGCAGGCAGACAAGGGATGGCACGAGACGGTTAATCGACCTGTTGAGCGTGGTGGAGGGGGGTCGCCTCCCCAGTGTATTCCTGTCTCTTGATGCTGAAAAAGCTTTTGACAGGGTGCACTGGGGCTATTTGGAGAGTACCTTGCTCAAATTTGGCCTCACTGGTCCTATTTTCTCTGCCATCATGGCTTTATATTCTAATCCGAACGCCTCGGTGCGTGCCTCGGGGTTTAAATCCCGGGCCTTTACTATTTCCAATGGTACTCGCCAGGGTGCCCCCTCTCCCCGCTGGTCTTCGCGTTGATTATGGAACCTCTGGCTGCTATTGCTCGGCAGTCTCCAGACATTAAAGGCATCCCCGTTGGATCTGCTGAATTCAAAATCGGTCTGTATGCAGACGATGTAGTATTTACCTGCACTGATCCCCTGCGTTCGCTGGCTGCGATCTCCTCTCTCCTGCATGACTTCTCTGCGGTCCTGTATTACAAGCTCAACCTGACCAAATCCACGTTATTCCCTCTCTTTCTATCACTTAACCTCCAATCTACTATCCAATCCACCTATAACTTCCTCTGGGCTCCCTTGGGTTTTACGTATTTAGGGATTAAATTGACACGCCTGGCGGACATAACACGATTAAACTGTGAGGCAACTGCTGCGGACTTGCGAGCTACTATCCAAAAATTTACTGATACCCCCCTTTCATGGATGGCGCGCATTCAGACGGTCAAGATGACGCTCCTCCCCAAGTTAATTTACCTATTCAGATGTTTGCCCTTAACTATACCTGCGAAGCGCATTTCCCTCTTTCAGTCTATATTAGATTCCTTCATATGGAATGGTAAGCCACACAGAATCAAACATCGTTGGATGGTTCTCCCGTATTCTAAAGGTGGTTTGGGTGCTCCCAACCTAGCAATATATCATAAAGCTGCGATGCTTGAACCACTTAAATTGTGGTGGGAGGAGGCCTCACATTTGCCTTGGCTTACCATTGAATCATATTTTGCCCCACAAGGCTCTCTTAGGCGATTGATGGAAATGTCGTTCCTGCAGTCCCGCTGTAGGAGAACGCTTCTTCATACTATGATCTCAGCTTCCAAGCTTTGGGCTACAGCGGGTCCCTCAGTATTCCCTTACATGGCTAGATATATATCCCTGGATGTTATGTCAGAAATAATCCCCAATATATCTTTACAACAACTGAAAAAGTGCAACCTCTTGCATATAGTGGATTTGTTTGGTCCATCGGGTTTACGTTCCTTTGGTGAACTTCAATCTCGGTTCTCCCTACCAAGCTCGTCGTTCTACACCTTCCTACAGTTGTCAAGCTGCTTACGCAACTTCCTGAATTTTCAGGAGCCCCCAGTGGTTGGAGATTCCCCGGGTGCCCGATTTTTAAGCCCGGCACTCATAGCTCTCACGGGGTTTCAGTGCTGTATGCCTCACTGTTACTCCATGATGTCCCCCATAAACTCCCGTTCATGTCATCTTGGGAGTCCCTTCTATCCTTTTCGGCTACACATGAGGACTGGTCCCTTGCCTTGTCCCACCCGAAAAAATTTTCTTCTTGTTTGGGACACATGGAGCAGGCGAGAAAGATTCTATTACAATGGTATTTGACCCCCGCACGCATGGCCCGGCTCCATCTCTCCTCATCTGCCTCCTGCTGGAGGGGTTGCGGTATGTCGGGTTCCCTGGCACATGTGTGGTGGGAATGCCCTCTCATCAAGCCCTTCTGGGTTCAGGTAGAAAAGCTCCTATGTGAGATTACTCATCTGCCCCTGATACTGTCAGGCCCACTCGCGCTCCTGGGTATCTCACTATCAGAAGTTCCCTCCCCATTGCAGCCTATTGTGTTTAATATTCTGGTTGCTGCTAGACTATGCCTGGCGGCGCATTGGAAGTCACCGGGGGTGCCATCTAGAGAAGAGTTGATTTCTAGACTCAATCTCCACTACTGCTACGAATCTCTCTCTGCGCCCTCTCTTTCTAAAAAGAACAAGGTTCTTACGTGGTGGGACCCCTGGACTTCCTCTGCCCTCGCCTCGGATATTCATGCCCATCTTTTACAGTAAACCATTGCACTTGTTATAATTTTGTGAAATCGTGGTCTTGTTTTGAACTTATTTGAACTCATTTACATACTGTATCATCATTGTCTGTACCTGAATTGGTCCCTCTCCCCCCCTTTTTTTTCCTTCCTTTCTTTTGTATGTTCCCCGAAGATCTGACCCTCATTTGTTTGGATTTGTATATTATGATTAATGTTCAATAAAAAGTTAATTGGTAAAAAAAAAAAAAGGGCGTGTGTGCCCGATACGTGGCCATCTCCTGTTGATGTGTAACAGAAGCCAGAAATAAAGGACTACTAATCTTCACTAAAGGAGTGCTGCAGTGAAACTTTTTATACGTATCTATCTATCTATCCATATCTATCTATCTATCTATCTATCTATCTATCTATCTATCTATCTATCTATCTATATCTATGTATCTATCTATCTATGTATCTATCTATATCTATCTACCATGTTCCCCGAAAGTAAGGCCCCCCCCGATTGTAAGGCCGCCTAGGGGTAAAGGGGGGGCCTGCTAATGTAAGGCCTCCCCCGAATATAAGGCCTTACAACCGGGGGGCCTAATGTAAGGCCCCTAGCGGAGGAAGGGAGGGGAGCGGGAGCGGGTCGCACGTCACGTGCGCCCGCTCATTACATATGCACTGCATCCCCCTGTCAATCAGCGACAGGGGGAGCAGTGCATTATATATATGGGCCCCCTCCTGCTGGCACACTACCCCCCTGTTCTGAGGCCCCCCCTGCTGCTGCTGCACACATCTTACCCTCCAGGGTCTTCTTGCAGCAGCCAGCACGTCCGTCCTCGGCTGTCTCCCGGATCATGTGACCGGCCGGTCGCAGTCGCGATGACGTCATGCGCTGCGACGGGTCACATGATCCGGGAGACAGCCGAGGACAGAGGACCGACACGCAGGCTGCTGCAAGAAGACCCTGGAGGGGAAGATGTGAGCAGCAGCAGCAGCAGGGGGGGCCTCAGAACACAGGCTGGGGGGGGGGTAGTGTGCCAGCAGGAGGGGGCCCATATATATAATGCACTGCTCCCCCTGTCGCTGATTGACAGGGGGATGCAGTGCATATGTAATGAGCGGGCGCACGTGACGTGCGACCCGCTCCCGCAGTGTCCCAGCAGGAGGGGGCCTGTAGGCCACACTGCTGGGGCACACAATATAAGACCCCCCCCCCCCCCCGAAAGTAAGACCGGGGGCCACTTTTGGCCCCCAAAAAAATGTAAGACAGGGTCTTACTTTCGGGGAAACACGGTATCTATATCTATGTATCTATCTATCTATCTATCTATATCTCTATCTCTCTATATCTATAAACGACTGCAGCACTCCAAAAAAGATGTAATATGCCTTTAATGGCCTTCAGGCATCCTGTGGTGGACGTTTCAGTTCTCAGACCTTCTTCTTCGGTCTAAGATAGTTAGGCTGGTTTCACACCACGGCGCAGTCCAGTTCGGGGCTGTCAGGCATGAACCTGACAGCCCCAGACCGGATCAGCACACAGAACCGGAGGGCTAATATGCCCTCCGGTCCTGTGTGCAGCCGGATGGCTGTAATTGCAGCCGCAGCTGCTGTTTTTTCAAGAGCGCGGCTAGCTCCATGCTAGCCGCGGTCCTGAAACAACTGCGGCATGCAGCCGCCGGTATGCGGTTCCTGGATTCGCCCAGACCAGGGCAAACCGGCCCCATAGGCTCCCATGTTAGGGAGAACCGGATTGCCCTGGATCCGGGAGAATCCAGGACAATCCGTGATCCGGCTTTATGGGGAGATTTTTCTCCCTGGACACAAACGTTGCAAGCAACATTTTTGTCTCCGGTGAGAATAATATGAATTCTCCCGGATTCCACCGCAGAGATGAAACCGGAGCTGCCATCCGGCTCCATCCGGCCCCGTAGGCTACTATGGGGTCAAAAACCGTCCGGGGCTGTCTGGTTGACACCGGACAGCCCCGGACCTTACCATGGTGTGAAGGCAGCCTTAGAGAAGGAGTTCAGACTGGTTTCACACTGCAGTTTTTCCCTGATCAGGTTTGATCAGGTTTGTGTGCCAAAACCGAGAGTGTCTCCAAAACTCCGAACAGGTGTCAATATTTCAATGATAGTTTTTCTCTCCAAGTTCCTCTCCTGGTTCCTCTCCTGGTTTTGGCACACAAATGGCCACTTTACACACACCAACTTCTGTGTCCAACTTCTGAACAACTTACTGGTTGCAGTGAAATTATGGACACATTGTTCCATTTTGTGGCTGTGTACAAATGGAACAATGTGTCCATGATTTCACTGCAACCAGTAAGGCTGGCTTCACACTGCGGTCACGTCAGATCAGGTCAGGTTTTGTGTGCCAAAACCAGGAGTGACTCCAAAACCTAGAACAGGCGTCAATCTTTCAATTATGCTTTTTGTCTGCGAGTTCCTCTCCTGGTTTTGAAACACAAAACCTGACCTGACCTGACTGCAGTGTGAAGCCAGCCTTAGTTGTTCAGAAGTTGGACACGGAAATTGGTGTGTGTAAAGGCCATGCTACACACACAGAGATCTGTTCAGATATTGGTCACAGATCTCTGGTTACACTGAAATCATGGACACATTGTTCCATTTTGTGGCTGTGTACAATGGAACAATGTGTCCATGATTTCACTGCAACTGGAGATCTGTGACCAATATCTGAACAGATATCTGTGTGTGTAACGTGGCCTTCTAGCGGCCCAAACACCTGATCGAACCTGATCAGGGCAAAAACTGCCGTGTGAAACCAGCCTCAGCTACAAGTCTGCAGTCTATTGTAAACCATGTTCCAAATTGTTAAGCAAATTGATTTTGTCATAGGGATTTTCTTTTTATCAATGAAACCCATTGATGGGATTGCGTCTCATGGTTCTTTGGATCACTGAAATCAATCTCAGATACCTGTGATTATTAGTTTGGCAGGTGAGCCCAATAAAAGGAAATCGGGGTGTTCCACAATATTAAGCAGGCCACAGTTTTCAAGTAACATGAGAAAGAAAAAGTAGTAACGCTGTAAAGAAAGCATGCGCAAATAGGGTCTTATTGTTTAAAGGTTGGACGGCTTTGAAACCGTGATGGACACTGCTCATCTTGTAAAGTTGTGTAACACACAACCAGTATAGTAGGCATAAAATGGCGGCTGCTGCTGGACCCACACTTCCACGTGCAATGTGGTCAATAATCCAGAGATTCCCAGGGACAATGTGCTGTCGGTCCGTGCTGCCACAGAAAACACGTAGTTTTATACATGTAGTATATACACTCTCTGATGAAGGAGCATAGCAGGCTCTGAAACGCGTTAGATGAATGCAATAAATGTGATATAACGTGAAGCCTTCGACTAAGTGTTTTCTGTGGCAGCGTGGACCGACAGCACATTGTCCCTGGGAATCTATAGGAAAGAAAAAGGATCTCTCTGCTGCCGAAAAGCAACAAATAGTGCAATGCCTTGGACAAGGGATGAAAACATTAGATATTGCCAAAAACATAAGCGTGATCATCGTACTGTGAAGAGATTTGTGGCTGATTCTGAGCACAGACGTGTTCGTGCAGATAAAGGCAGAATGAGGACGGTTTCTGTCAGGCAAGTTCATTGGATTAAGAGAGCAGCAGCTAAAAAGGTCTTACAAACCAACAAACAGATATTTGAAGCTGCTGGTGCCTCTGGAGTCCCTCGAACCTCAAGGTGTAGGATCCTTCAGAGGCTTGCTGTGGTGCATAAACCTACTATTCGTCCACCCCTAAACTGTGTTCACAAGCAGAAACTGTTGCAGTGGGCCCAGACATACATGAAGACTAATTTTCAAACAGTCTTGTTAAACTGATGAGTGCCGAGCAACCCTGGATGGTCCAGATGGATGGAGTAGCAGATGGTTGGTGGATGGCCACCATTTCCCAACAAGTCTGCGACGTCAGCAAGGAGGTGGAGGAGTCATGTTTTGGGCCGAAATCATGGGGAAACAGCTGGTATGCCCCTTTAAGCTTTCTGTAGGTGTGAAAATGACCTCTGTAAAGTATATAGAGTTTCTGACTGAGAACTTTCTTTCATGGTACAAAAAGCAGAAATGTGCCTTCAGGAGCAAAATCATCTTCATGCATGACAATGCACCATCTCAAGCTGCAAAGAATACCTCTGTGTCATTGGCAGCTATGGGCCTAAAAGGAGAGAAACTCATGGTGTGGCCACCATCTTCCCCTGACCTCAACCCTATAGAGAACCTTTGGAGTATAATCAAGCAAAAGATCTATGAGGGTGGGAGGCAGTTCACATCAAAACAGCAGCTCTGGGAGGCTATTCTGACATCGTGCAAAGATATACAAGCAGAAACTCTCTAGAAACTCAATGTTCAATGAAAGTTCAATGGATGCAAGAATTGTGAAGGTGATATCAAAGAAGGGTTCCTATGTTAACACGTAACTTGGCCTGTTAGGATATTTTGGCATTAAATAGCTTTTTATTTCAGTGAATGTGACTTCCTTATTCTGCAAATTCAACAAATGAGCATTTTCAGTTCTTTCAAACATCAAATGTTTGGAAACTCTACTGTGCCTAATAATTTGGAACAGTGCATTTAGACTTTGTTTTAATTTTGAAGATTATACTGTTATCATTGGGAGATTTCTTCAGTAAAATTTGATGTATACGCTAATGGTGCCGTCACACAGCCCGATCTGGCCAGCGATGTCGGAAGCGATGCGCGGGTGCCCGCTCGGTTCCGACATCGCTGGCCAGCTGTCACACATGCGATGCGGGCGGTGACATCGCTCGCTGGGCTGGGCTCAGCCCAGCGAGCGATCCGCAGCAACGCTGCGGTATAGGCTGGATCGCCGCTGACATCGCTCTGGCGATGTCACACGGCGCGATCCAGCCTTATCGCAGGTCGCCGGTTGACAGGTTTACGGTTCTTCCCGTAAACCTGACAACCTGCGACCAGCGATAAAACGCGTCGCGCCGCTCGTTTACACAGCGCGACGTCGCTAGTGACATCGCTGATACGTCACTTTTTCGGTGATGTCGCTAGCGACGTCGCCAGGTGTGACGGCACCATAACCGGTGATGACGTTTATTACATTGATTGTCATTTGCACCGACCTTTTAGGAAAATCAGAGAAAAAAGAACATTTGCATAATAATTTGGAACTTGGTGTATATTGTAAGAACAGTGGCAATCCTATATGTGTAAGGCTACTTTCACCCACAGCGTTTTTGCTGCGTTTTGTGAGGATCTGTTTTTGGTGCAGTATATAGCACCTCTAGGACCCTGCAGCCTGTGCATGTGACTGAGTGATGTCGCTCAGTCACATGGTGCAGTGGCAGGTCCTCTCCAAGGTCCTGCAGCCTCTGGGGACTCAGGACATCGCTGTAAATCACTGCGGGAGCATCGGGAGGTGAGTAAATAATGCAACAAGATGTGGGAGGCGATCAGCCATGCACATAATGGGCTTGCATAGGACACCATTCACACTGATACATATGATGCAGAGTGTCTCAAAGCTACCCACTTGTTCTGCTGCCTGACCAAATGGGCCGCACAGTACGATGCTTCTGCACCACTAGATGAATGGTGCCCCATGGGGCCCAACTGCACCCAAAAATGATAAAAAAAATCATATAAAAAACTTTTTTGCACTTTTTTTTTATCATTTTCGGGGTGCACTTGGGCCCCATGGAGTGCCATTCATCTAGTGGTGCAGAGGCATTGTACTGTGCAGCCCATTTGGTGAGGCAGCAGAACAAGTGGGTAGCTTTGAGACACTCTGCATCATATGTATCAGTGTGAATGGTGTCCCATGCAAGTCCATTATGTGCATGGCAGGTCGCCTCCCACACTTTGATGTAGGTAGAGGTGATTTTATCAGCCTGCACCTGGGCTTTGCTCTACATAGTGGGGTCTGACTGCATCCTGCAAGTAAAGTGTTGTTTTTGTTTTTGGCATCGATGGTAAGTTTTTTCTGATGCTGCTTTTTCTCAGTAGTGTTTGAGTAAATAATGCAGCAAAGGATGGATATGCACATTCGTTTTGCAGATCCGTAAAAAGCGCAGTGTCTGAATGTAAAATTGTGAAATTAAATGACATCGCTGGGACAGACGTCACTGTATTTCACTACATTCCACTACAGTTAGCGGATCTGTATCAGACAGGAAACAAGCGGTGCACCAGTGTCTCGTCTGAACATAGCCTAATGGTGGTGTGAAATTTGTGCCCAAAAACATTTAACCCTTTAAGTGCCCAGCCGGGTGGTTCTATGTGTGCGTGGAGATAATCAGCCTGGATGGAGGGTGTGTGGGTGCGTGCATGGAGATGGCCAGCCTGGGTCGATGGGTGTGTGGGTGCGTGCATGGAGATGGCCAGCCTGGATGGATGGATGGATGGATGTGTGGGTGCATGCATAGGGTAGCCAGCCTGGATGGTTGGGTGTGTGGGTGCATACGTAGGGCTAGCCAGCCTGGATGGTTGGGTGTGTGGGTGCATGCGTAGGGGTAGCCAGCCTGATGGTTGGGTGTGTGGGTGCATGCGTAGGGGTAGCCAGCCTGGATGGTTGGGTGTGTGGGTGCATGCGTAGGGGTAGTCAGCCTGGATGGTTGGGTGTGTGGGTGCATGCGTAGGGTTAGCCAGCCTGGATGGTTGGGTGTGTAGGTGCATGC
>JARQOC010002563.1:0-23912 GCA_033576535.1 Allobates femoralis | reverse complement strand
TAAAGATAGGCGCTAACTCTTAGGTAGGTATATTGAATAAAATAAATTACCAAATTCGTCTGTTCAACCCTTTCTTTGGGATGTTTATTTAAAAAGCAAATAAATTGTATCCTATTATCACATTATTTGATCCTAGGTAGTACTTGTACAGTCTCTTGTTTTATTCACTATATACCAACTCAGGTAGTATAAAACAATCTGTTGTTCTTTTAAAATGTGCGTGTATAACTCACTATTTAAAAACTTTATTAAAAATGCACTTAAATTGCCACACCAATAAAAATATATACCTAAGCAGTATATGGTATCTACTATATAATTGCCGTAGCACGTTTTGTGTCGGACCCCGGCACGCCGTGGATATGTCACACTGTGACGTCACCACGCTCTTCCCTCCACGCTCCACGCTCCCCTGTCTCCCCTCCACGCTCCCCGCTCTCCCCTCCACGCTCCCCTGTCTCCCCTCCACGCTATCCGGTCTCCCCTCCACTCTCCCCGGAGAGCTTGGTAACCAAGGCCGCGGTCGGGTAACTAAGGGGCGTGTCCGTACCACACACCCGGCCCCAGCCGCATCCATTATGTGCTGAGCCCAGGGGTGGCCCGAACAAGCCCAAGGGGACCACCCCAATCACACAATGATAGGCTGGATGCCACCTCCCCCTTAGATTCCTCACCGCTTCCAGGATCACAGCATCACAGGGGAGGAGCCGCAGTGCATGATGGGAGATGTAGTCCTCAGGGGACCGAAAATGCTGCAAAGCTGAGGAGACAGCTCTAATCACAGAGATAGAGGAGATCTGCGCCTTCTTCATACAAAGTCTGCACTGAAGAGTGAGATTATATGTGTGTGTGTGTGTATACTGTATATGTGTGTGTGTATACTGTATATGTGTGTGTCTGTATACTGTATATGTGTGTGTGTATGCTGTATATGTGTGTGTGTATGCTGTATATGTGTGTGTATACTGTATACGTGTGTGTGTATGCTGTATATGTGTGTGTGTATACTGTATATGTGTGTGTGTATGCTGTATATGTGTGTGTATACTGTATACGTGTGTGTGTATACTGTATATATGTGTGTGTATGCTGTATATGTGTGTGTCTGTATACTGTATATGTGTGTGTGTATGCTGTATATGTGTGTGTGTATGCTGTATATGTGTGTGTGTATGCTGTATATGTGTGTGTATACTGTATACGTGTGTGTGTATACTGTATATATGTGTGTGTATGCTGTATATGTGTGTGTCTGTATACTGTATATGTGTGTGTGTATGCTGTATATGTGTGTGTGTATGCTGTATATGTGTGTGTATACTGTATACGTGTGTGTGTATACTGTATATGTGTGTGTGTATGCTGTATATGTGTGTGTGTATGCTGTATATGTGTGTGTATACTGTATACGTGTGTGTGTATACTGTATATATGTGTGTGTATGCTGTATATGTGTGTGTGTGTATACTGTATATGTGTGTGTATACTGTATATATGTGTGTGTGTATACTGTATATATGTGTGTGTATGCTGTATATGTGTGTGTCTGTATACTGTATATGTGTGTGTGTATGCTGTATATGTGTGTGTGTATGCTGTATATGTGTGTGTATACTGTATATGTGTGTGTATACTGTATATGTGTGTGTGTATGCTGTATATGTGTGTGGTATACTGTATACTGTGTGTGTATACTGTATATTGTGTGTGTATCTGTATATGGTGTGTGTATACTGTATATGTGGTGTGTATGCTGTATATGTTGTGTTGTATACTGTATATGTGTGTGTGTATGCTGTATATGTGTGTGTTGTATACTGTATATGTGTGTGTGTATCTGTATATGTGTGTTGTATCTGTATATGTGTGTGTATACTGTATATGTGTGTGATCTGTATACTGTGTATACTGTATATGTGTGTGTATGCTGTATATGTGTGTGTGTATACTGTATAGTGTGTGTGTATACTGTATATATGTGTGTGTATCTGTATAGTGTGTGTATACTGTATATGTGTGTGTGTAATGCTGTATATGTGTGTGTCTGTATACTGTATATGTGTGTGTAACTGTATATTGTGTGATGCTGTATATTGTGTGTATATGATATGTGTGTGTTATGCTGTATATGTGTTGTGTATACTGTATATGTGTGTGTGTATACTGTATATGTGTGTGTGTATGCTGTATATGTGTGTGTATACTGTATTGTGTGTGTGTATACTGATATATGTGTGTGTGTATGCTGTATATGTGTGTGTGTATACTGTATATGTGTGTGTGTATGCTGTATATGTGTGTGTGTATACTGTATATGTGTGTGTATACTGTATAGTGTGTGTGTATACTGTATATGTGTTTGTATGCTGTATATGTGTGTGTATCTGTATATGTGATGTGTTACTGTATGTAGTTGTGTATCGTTATGTGTGTGTGTATGCTGTATATGTGTGTGTATACTGTATACTGTGTGTGTATACTGTATATTGTGTGTGTATGCTGTATATGTGTGTGTCTGTATACTGTATATGTGTTGTGTGTAATGGTGTGTATGCTGTATTGTGTGTGTATACTGTATAGTGTGTGTGTATACTGTATATTGTGTGTGTATGCTGTATATGTGTGTGTGTTACTGTATATGTGTGTATCTGTGTGTGTGTGTATGCTGTATATGTGTGTGTATGCTGTATATGTGTGTGTGTATCTGTATATGTGTGTGTTGTATACTGTATATGTGTGTGTGTATGCTGTATATGTGTGTGTTCTGTAGTTGTTATACTGTATATGTGTGTGTGTATACTGTATATATGTGTGTGTATGCTGATATGTGTTTGATACGTATAGTGTGTGTATATGATTTGTGTGTATGTTATATGTGTGTGTATACTGTATATGTGTGTGTGTATAGCTGTATATATGTGTGTGTATGCTGTATATGTGTGTGCTGTATACTGTATATGTGTGTGTGTATCTGTATATGTGTGTGTGTATGCTGTAATGTGTGTTGTTATACTGTATAGTGTGGGGTTATCTGTATATGTGTGTGTATACTGTATTGTGTGTGTGTGTGTATACTGTATATGTGTTGTGTATACTGTATATGTGTGTGTGTATCTGTATATGTGTGTGTGTATGCTGTATATGTGTGTGTGTATACTGTATATGTGTGTGTGTATGCTGTATATTGTGTGTGTGTATGCTGTATATGTGTGTGTGTATAGCTGTATATGTGTGTTGTATACTGTATACTGTGTGTGTGTATACTGTATATTGTGTGTGTATGCTGTATATGTGTGTGTGCTGTATACTGTATATGTGTGTGTGTATGCTGTATATGTGTGTTGTATGCTGTATATGTGTGTGTATACTGTATACGTGTGTGTGTATACTGTATATATGTGTGTGTATGCTGTATTATTGTGTGTGTATGCTGTATATGTGTGTGTCTGTATACTGTATATGTGTGTGTGTATGCTGTATAGTGTGTGTGTATGCTGTATATGTGTGTGTATACTGTATAACTGTTGTGTGCTGTATACTGTATATATGTGTGTGTTGTGTATATGTGTGTGTGTATACTGTATATTGTGGTGTATGCTGTATATGTTGTGTGTATGCTGTATATGTGTGTGTAGTGTATAGTATACTGTATATGTGTGTGTGTATGCTGTATATGTGTGTGTCTGTATACTGTATATGTGTGAGTGTGTGTGTGTATGCTGTATATGTGTGTGTGTATACTGTATTATGTGTGTGTATCTGTATATGTGTGTGTGTATAGCTGTATATGTGTGTGTTGTATACTGTATATGTGTGTGTGTATACTGTAATATGTGTGTGTGCTGTATACTGTTGTGTATATAGTTAGTGTGTGTGTATCTGTATATTGTGTGTGTGTATGACTGTATATGTGTGTGTGTATGCTGTATATGTGTGTGTATACTGTATACGTGTGTGTGTATACTGTATATATTGTGTGTGTATGCTGTATATGTGTGTGTCTGTATACTGTATATGTGTGTGTGTATACTGTATATGTGTGTGTGTATGCTGTATATGTGTGTGTCTGTATACTGTATATGTGTGTGTGTATGCTGTATATGTGTGTGTCTGTATACTGTATATGTGTGTGTGTATACTGTATATGTGTGTGTGTATGCTGTATATGTGTGTGTATACTGTATACGTGTGTGTGTATACTGTATATATGTGTGTGTATGCTGTATATGTGTGTGTCTGTATACTGTATATGTGTGTGTGTATGCTGTATATGTGTGTGTATGCTGTATATGTGTGTGTATACTGTATACGTGTGTGTGTATACTGTATATATGTGTGTGTATGCTGTATATGTGTGTGTCTGTATACTGTATATGTGTGTCTGTATACTGTATATGTGTGTGTGTATGCTGTATATGTGTGTGTGTATGCTGTATATGTGTGTGTATACTGTATACGTGTGTGTGTGTATACTGTGTATATGTGTGTGTATGCTGTATATGTGTGTGTGTATGCTGTATATGTGTGTGTATACTGTATACGTGTGTGTGTATACTGTATATATGTGTGTGTATGCTGTATATGTGTGTGTCTGTATACTGTATATATGTGTGTGTATGCTGTATATATGTGTGTGTATGCTGTATATGTGTGTGTCTGTATACTGTTATTGTGTGTGTTGCTGTATATGTGTGTGTATACTGTATGTGTGTGTTATACTGTATGTGTGTGTATACTGTATATGTGTGTGTCTGTATACTGTATATGTGTGTATACTATATATGTGTGTGTGTATGCTGTATATATGTGTATACTGTATGTGTGTGTGTGTATACTGTATATGTGTGTGTGTATACTGTATATGTGTGTGTATACTGTATATATGTGTATACTGTATATGTGTGTGTGTATACTGTATATGTGTTATACTGTATATGTGTGTGTGTGTATGCTGTATATATTGTGTATACTGTATGTGTGTTGTTGTGTGTGTATACACTCTGCCTCCTTCTGCCTGACCACTCTGCCTCCTTCACTGCGCTGACCACTCTGCCTCCTTCCTGCGTTAGGAAGTGCGTTAGGGTCACTCTGCCTTCTGTCCTCGCTGATAAACTCTGCCCTCCGTCCTCTGCTCATCACTCTGCCCTCCGTCCTCCGCTGACCACTCTGCCCTCCGTCCTCCACTGACCACTGAGCCACCGAACAGTGCTGACCACTGAGCCACCGTGCAGTGCTGACCACTGAGCCACCGTACAGTGCTGACCACTGAGCCACCTTACAGTGCTAACCACTGAGCCACTGTACAGTGCTAACACTGACCAGCATACATGCTAACCCTGAGCCACTTACAGTGCTAACCACTGAGCCACTGTACAGTGCTAACCACTGAGCCAGCATACAGTGCTAACCACTGAGCCACCATATACAGTGCCAACCACTGAGGCACCTACAGTGCTAACGAGTCCACCATTACAGTGCTAACCACTGAGCCACCATATACAGTGCCAACCACTGAGCACCATAGAGTGCTAACCACTGAGCACCCTATACAGTGCTAACCACTGAGTCACCCTATACAGTGCTAACCACTGAGCCACATATACAGTGCTAACCACTGAGCCACCATATACAGTGCTAACCACTGAGCCACCATATACAGTGCTAACCACTGAGACACCATATACAGTGCTAACCTCTGAGTCACCTTACAGTGCTAACCACTGAGCCACCATATACAGTGCTAACCACTGAGCACCATATACAGTGCTAACCACTGAGCCACCATATACAGTGCTAATCACTGAGCCACCATACACAGTGCTAACCACTGAGCCACCATATACAGTGCTAACCACTGAGCCACCATATACAGTGCTAACCACTGAGCCACCATATACAGTGCTAACCACTGAGCCACCATATACAGTGCTAACCACTGAGCCACCTCATTACAGTGCTAACCACTGAGCCACCATATACAGTGCTAACCACTGAGCCACCATATACAGTGCTAACCACTGAGCCACCATATACAGTGCTAACCACTGAGCCACACGCTGAATACAGTGCTAACCACTGAGCCACCGTATACAGTGCTAACCACTGAGCCACCATACAGTGCTAACCACTGAGCCACCATATACAGTGCTAACCACTGAGCCACCGTGTACAGTGCTAACCACTGAGCCACCATATACAGTGCTAACCACTGAGCCACCATATACAGTGCTAATCACTGAGTCACATTACTGCTCTAATTATTGAGCCACCATATACAGTGCCAATCATTGAGCCACCATAGAGTGCTAACTACTGAGGCTCAGTTTACAGTGCTAACTATTGAGCCAGCGTATACTGTGCTAACCACTGAGACCCTGTATACTCTGCTAACCACTCAGCCGCCGTATACTCTGCTAATCACTGAGTCACATTACTGCTCCAATTATTGAGCCACCATATACAGTGCCAACCATTGAGCCACCATAGAGTGCTAACCACTGAGGCTGTTTACAGTGCTAACTATTGAGCCAGCGTATACTGTGCTAACCACTGAGACCCTGTATACAGTGCTAACCACTGAGCCACCATATACAGTGCTAACCACTGAGCCACCATATACAGTGCTAACCACTGAGCCGCCATATACAGTGCTAACCACTGAGACCCTGTATACTCTGCTAACCACTCAGCCGCCGTATACTCTGCTAACCACTGAGCCGCATAAAGTCTGCTAACCACTGAGTTGCTGTAAACTGCTAAGCACAGTGCTGCGGGCAGGAGAGGGCCGGGGACAGCGGCCGGGTGCGGCCAGGAAGGCCCCCCCGCCCCTACTGCCCTCACCCGGCCGCTGTTCCCCGACCCCCTCCTGCACGCACCCGGCCGCTCTTCCTCGGCCACCTCCTGCCCACACATGGCCGTTGTTCCCCAGCCCCCTTCTGCCCGCTGTTCCCCGGCCCCCTCCTGCCCGCACATGGCCGCTGTCCCCTGACCCCCTCCTGCCGCACCCGATCGCTGTCTCCCTGCCTCCCTCCTGCCCGCATCCGGCCACTGTCCCCCGGCCCCCTCCTGCACGCACCTGGCCGCTCTTCCTCAGCCTCCTCCTGCCCGCACATGGCTGTTATTCCACCAGCCCCCTTCTGCCCGCTGTTCCCCGGCTTGCTCCTGAACGCACCCGGCCACTGTCCCCCGGCCCCCCTGACCGCACCCGCCTGCTGTCTCCTCCTGGACTCTGGCACCGCTGCACACTGGCACCGCTGCACACCGGTACTGCTGTATGTATTCTATCTACTATATAATTCCGTAGGCACTTCAGTGTCGGACCCCGCAAAAGACCGTGCCTTTGTCACTCTGTGACGTCACCACGTGCGAAGCATTGCCCGCGTAGCGGGCATTGCGACCCCTCGCCGCAGTCAGCACACACCCCCAACCCCTGTCACCACATCCCCCCCATATGTCCGCACACCCCCGCTCCGATCCCGCTCCGGAGCCGCTGCTGTCAGCACATGCTGACACAGTGCTCCGGAGCCTCTCCTGTAACCACACTCCCCGATGTCCACACACACACCCCCCCCCCGCTGTCACCACACCCCCCCCATATGTCCGCATACCATATGTCCGCCAAAATCGCGGCAGATGCGGTGAAAAAACCGCATCTGCCGCGATTGCCGCATAACCGCTGCACTTGCGGCGCGGTTGCGCTAATCCTCATAGAAAGTATAGGGGGACTTGCGGCAGGTGCGGCAAGTGCGGTTTTGCACTTGCGGCAGGTGCGGCCGCGAAAAAAAACGCAGTCAGCCGCGGTTTATTTCGCGGCCGCACCTGCCGCAAGTGCAAAACCGCACCTGCCGCAAGTCCCCCTATACTTTCTATGGGGATTATTTGAAAATGTTAAAAAAAAAATTAAAATATTCTAGACACCCGATGCATTTGCATCGGGCTCACAGCTAGTCTAGTATAAAAGGTTTTTCAAACTCTAATACCAGGTGTATATACACCACAATGGAGCAATCAGAATATAGCTGGATTGTTTCTGGAGTGATGTTACTAGTACAGATGGTCTCCTAGTTTGTCAGGAAATCCTTTTCTAGGGGCTTCTTCTTCAGCCTATGTGCGGGTTCTATAGGTTATAGGCCATCCTTTAGGGGCTTCTTCTTCAGCCTATGTGCGGGTTCTATAGGTTATAGGCCATCCTTTAGGGGCTTCTTCTTCAGCCTAGGTGCGGGTTCTATAAGTTATAGGCCATCCTTTTCTAGGGGCTTCTTCTTCAGCCTATGTGCGGGTTCTATAGGTTATAGGCCATCCTTTAGGGGCTTCTTCTTCAGCCTATGTGCGGGTTCTATAGGTTATAGGCCATCCTTTAGGGGCTTCTTCTTCAGCCTATGTGCGGGTTCTATAGGTTATAGGCCATCCTTTAGGGACTTCTTCTTCAGCTTATGTGCGGGTTCTATAGGTTATAGGCTATCCTTTAGGGGCTTCTTCTTCAGCCTATGTGCGGGTTCTATAGGTTATAGGCCATCCTTTAGGGACTTCTTCTTCAGCCTAGGTGTGGGTTCTATAGGTTATAGGCCATCCTTTAGGGGCTTCTTCTTCAGCCTAGGTGCGGGTTCTATAGGTTATAGGCCATCCTTTGGGTTCATTGTATTGCAATTGCCTTCAATTTTTCTATGGTCAATCTGTAAACACAGTGGTGATATTGTATGAGTGTCTTTACTGTGCTATTAATTTCTTTGTGTAGAAATTTCCTTATTTATGGGATTGTATTCTTACCTCCTGCTGTATAGGAGATTGTTCAGACCTTTTATCGTGCTGGTAGTTATGTGTGGTTACCTTTCTTCCAATAATAAGGACCTATGGATTTAATGGGTACCTTTAACTTTTATTTGTTGTGTTTGAGATCCTCTAAGATTTACTGTATAATATAAGTATTCACTTACTTGTATAAATGGTAAGTTGGTACTTTGTAGAGGCGAATTGGTTCAATCTCTCTTAATATAAAGTACTATGATATAATATGTTCCAGGCGTCCATTACTGGGACTCCATGAGTAAAATACCTCCTATTAATTGTGCTGTGTGCTTATTGTTGGAATTTCTTTCTTAAAATGTGTCTTTCTACTGACTTGGTTACATTGTAGATACAGTATTTGTGCAGAGCCGTATAAGGTGCTGTGATTCTGTTGGATCTATTTCTCTATATATGATGGTAATCCAAGGAAAAGTAAATCATTATTAAAATAAAGGTTTGCTAGTATTGTGGGAAACTTTGCTAATAATAAGTGTACTGCTTTACTTACGTAATAGTCTTTTGCATAATGGTATGGGTTTCAGTGGTTCTGATTAGTGAAGTCCTCTCTACAGGTGATGACGGCTGAGGAGAATCTGCGGAATCCTACAATTGTCTGTGAAAAGACTATTAACTCTTTACTAATTATACTGCTTTTAGTGTATTGCTTATATATACAGTGTTGGGCCTAAAGTATTGACACCCCTGCAATTCTGTCAGATAATACTCCGATTCTTCCTGAAAATGAATGCAATCACACATTCTTTGGTATTATTATCTTCATTTAATTTGTCTTCAATGAAAAAAACACAAATAGAATTGTCCTAAAGCCAAATTGGATATAATTCCACCAAACATAAAAAAGGGGGCGGACAAAAGTATTGGAACGGTTAGAAAAATCATGTGATGCTTCTGTAATTTGTGTAATTAACAGCACCTGTAACTTACCTGTGGCACCTAACAGGTGTTGGCAATAACTAAATCAAACTTGCAGCCAGTTGACTTGGATTAAAGCTGACTCAACCTCTGTCCTGTGTCCTTGTGTGTACCACATTGAGCATGGAGAAAAGAAAGAAGACCAAAGAACTGTCTGAGGATGTCACGCTGGGAGTGGGGAAGACACCCAGCGTAGGCTAACGACGGGGGGGGGGAATAAGGAGTCCCTAACGCTAAGGGCACAAGAAGGAGACGGTGACCCCTAGACTTCCTAGAGCTGACCCTGTCTGCCCTGACGTCCCTATACAGTCTCCTCAACTGTCGCCGACCACGAACCTCGTCCCTCTCTGATCCTAGCACTATCTTATCTAAGGATCAGATGGAGAGGTTCACTAGACCCCTCCACTATCAACTAAAGACAAACACCAGGGAAGACAGACATTTGGGAAAAAGAAACACTTATCTGACAGCAGAACTCAGCAACCTCCACAACCTCAGCCTCTGCTGGAGCAAGGATAATGAGTGCACAAGGAACTATCACCTGCACCGAGGAAGGGTAATGAACCTCCTTATAAAGGTGGAAGGAATCTGCTGGGTCCTAGTGACCTACAATATTGGTGGATAAAACCAGACCGAGCACAAGACCTCCACAGCCGTCCCCCCATAACAGCGCGATCCCATCACACCCTTTTCCCATCTACACAGAAGGTAAATGCCCTTGAAAGAGACGGACCATCCTCCACCATTATGGCTGGTGGGCCACACGCTGGGATCGTCTGCGCGTGGCCTCCACCCTGTCATCTGTGTCACCCGTGACAGTACCCCCCCTCCTACGAGTGGCCCCCGGACACTCAGGACCAGGCTTATCCGGATGGGAACGGTGAAAAGCGCGGATCAGCCTTGCGGCGGACACCTCCGACGCCGGCACCCACATCCGCTCCTCAGGACCGTACCCCCTCCAGTGCACCAAATACTGAAGAGAACGGCGCAACATGCGAGAATCAACCACCCTCGAGATCTCGAATTCCAGATTCCCCGCCACACAGATGGGCTCAGGAGGCAAAGGAGATGGGTTAGACGACGGCACATACGGCTTGAGGAGCGACCTGTGAAACACATCGTGAATCTTAAGAGCAGGAGGCAACGCGAGACGAAACGCCACGGGATTGATAACGGCGGTTATCCTATAGGGGCCAATAAACCTGGGCCTCAACTTCCAAGAGGGCACCTTCAACTTCACATTCTTGGTAGATAACCACACGTAGTCATTCACACATAGGTCCGGACCTGGCGCACGCTTCCTGTCAGCCATACGTTTGTACCTGTCACCTAAGAGCTTCAAGCTACGCTGTACACCCCGCCAAACCGAGGAGAGGGACGAGGTAAAACGGTCCTCCTCCGGAACTCCGGAAGGACTCGTACCACTAAAAGTACCAAACTGAGGATGAAACCCATATGCACCGAAGAACGGTGACTTGCCAGTGGACTCCTGAAGACGATTATTAAGGGCAAATTCGGCCAAGGGCAAATAACTTGCCCAAGTCTCCTGATGATCAGAGACAAAACACCTCAGGTAAGTCTCCAAATTCTGATTCACACGTTCGGTTTGACCATTGGACTGAGGATGAAAAGCAGAAGAAAAGGACAACGTAATCCCCAAACGTGTACAAAAAGCCTTCCAAAATTTGGAGACGAACTGAGTACCGCGATCAGAAACCACATCGGAGGGAACCCCATGCAGCTTCACGATTTCACTTACAAACACCTGTGCCAGAGTCCGAGCATTAGGAAGTGCGGGCAGTGCCAAAAAGCGAACCATCTTACTGAATCTATCTACTACTACCAGTACCACCGTCTTGCCCGCAGACGCCGGAAGATCGGTGATAAAATCCATTGACAAATGTGTCCATGGCCTCTCAGGAATAGACAATGGCACGAGAGACCCAGACGGACGGGTATGCGGAACCTTAGCACGTGCACACACACCACAGGCGGATACGAATTCCGCTACGTCCTTCCTCAACCCCGGCCACCAAAAGCGACGAGACAAGAGATCAAAAGTGGCCCTACCGCCCGGATGCCCCGCCAGTACAGAGTCGTGATGCTCCGACAACACCCTGAGACGCAAAGAGAACGGCACAAAAAGCCTCCCAGAAGGACAGGAGGCCGGGGCGCTCCCCTGAACCTTCAACACCTCCCCCTCTAGATCAGGGCAAAGAGCAGAAACAACCACCCCCTCCTGCAAGATGGGGACGGGACTCTCACGAGTACTACCACCCGGAAAACTACGCGATAATGCATCCGCCTTCACATTCTGAACCCCCGGACGGTAGGTGACGGTAAAATTAAATCGCGTGAAAAACAAAGACCACCTGGCCTGCCGGGGATTGAGACGCCTGGCGGACTCAAGGTAGGACAGGTTCTTATGGTCGGTAATAACCGTGACGGGATGGACAGCCCCCTCCAGCCAGTGCCGCCATTCCTCAAAAGCCAACTTAATAGCCAATAGCTCCCTATTGCCCACATCATAATTCCTCTCGGCCGATGACAACTTCTTGGAGAAGAACGCACAGGGCACCCATCTCCCAGGCGAAGGGCCCTGCGACAACACAGCCCCCACCCCCACCTCAGACGCATCCACCTCCACAACGAAGGGCCGAGAAAGATCGGGCTGACAAAGGACAGGCGCGGAAGCAAAACAACGCTTCAGGGAGGAGAAAGCCTGGCTAGCAGAATCAGACCACTCAGAAAAATCCGTCCCCTTCCTAGTCATGTCCGTAAGAGGCGTCACTAGTACCGAATAGTTCTTAATAAATTTACGGTAAAAATTGGTAAACCCCAAAAAACGTTGCAAGGCCCGTAGATTGTCCGGCCGTTCCCAGTCCAGCACCGCCCGGACCTTTTCCGGATCCATCCGGAAACCCAACGGCGACAAGAGGTACCCCAAAAAACGAACCTCCTGAACGGCGAAAACACATTTCTCGAGTTTAGCATACAGTTTGTTGTCCCGTAAGACCTGCAACACCTGTTTGACATGGGACTGATGCGTCTCCATATCGGGAGAATAGATCAAGATATCGTCCAAGTAAACAACTACAAATCTACCCACCAAATGATGGAAAATATCATTGACAAAATGTTGGAAAACCGCAGGGGCGTTAGTGAGCCCGAACGGCATCACGAGACTTTCAAAATGGCCGTCCGGGGTATTAAATGCAGTTTTCCATTCATCCCCCTCTCTGACCCTAATCAGGTTGTAGGCCCCCTCAAATCCAACTTGGAGAACCATTTAGCACCCACAACCTGACTAAACAAATCAGGGATCAGAGGGAGGGGGTATGGATCACGGACAGTAATCCGATTCAATTCCCGAAAATCCAAACAAGGACGGAGGCCCCCATCTTTTTTTTTCACAAAAAAGAAACCAGCCGCAACCGGCGACGTGGAGGGCCTAATGTGACCCTTCTCTAGACTTTCAGAAATGAAATCCTTCATTGCTTGTCTTTCGGGACCAGATATAGTAAACATCCTAGCTTTGGGCAGTTTAGCTCCGGGAACGAGGTTGATAGGGCAATCATATGCCCGATGAGGGGGCAAGTCTCGGCACCCCTTCTCTGAGAACACATCCTCATACTCCGATAGGAATGGGGGCAGAGATTCAGCAGATACTACCGAAAAGGATGTAGCCAAACAATTCTCCGAACAAAAATCACTCCATTCCACAATGTCCTTGGACTGCCAATCCACTACGGGATTATGTTTAATCAACCACGGCAAGCCCAGGACAATGGGAGCGGGGAGACCGTCTAAGACATAGCAAGATAACGTCTCCTGATGTTGGGATCCAACCGTTAACTTAATGTTATGTACGATATGTGTGAGACTACCCTGAGCCAGAGGTGCTGAGTCGATGGCATAGATACGGATGGGGCGAGACAATAAACAGCGGTTAAGCCCATGAGCGTGTACAAAACGAGCATCCACCATGCTGACCCCCGCACCACTGTCCACAAACACAGAAATGCCCTCCGTTTTGCTCTCTAGCGCCACCTCTGCACTCAGGAGAAAATGGGAAGTACAAACGGAGGATACACACACCTCCCGCTCGACTACCCCCACACCCCCCATAGACACATGAGGTCCCGGCACCCCAGTCCGTTTAGGAGCGTAGGGACAGGCCCCGATAAAATGGTCTCCTTTCCCACAGAAAAAACAGACCCCCTTCCCCCTGCCCCGGGGGGCACCGGAGGAGAGCCTCGAGGCCGCCGCTCCTCCCAGTTGCATAGGTTCCTCCCCCCTCAGGAGACATGACTCGCCCTCCGAGTGACCACCCGGCAACAAGGAACCACCACGAGAAGGGCTCCCAGTTGCAGGAGGTCTACTCCTCCGCTCCTGGAGGCGTCTGTCCATGCGAATAGCTAACGACATAGCTGCCTCCAGGGACGGAGGGGTCTCATACACTGCCAGGGCATCCTTCAGTCTTTCCGAAAGGCCCTGGCAAAAAATGACTCCTGAGAGCCGGATCGTTCCACTTCGTGTCCATAGCCCACCTGCGGAACTCAGAACAATATGATTCCGCCGACCGAGTCCCCTGGTGGAGATGGCGCAATTTGGATTCAGCCAATGAGACACGGTCCGGGTCATCATATATGAGGCCTAAGGCGTCAAAAAATCCATCCACAGACTGGAGACAAGTAGAGTCCTGTGGCAGAGAGAAAGCCCAGGATTGGGGATCCCCCTGCAGCAATGATATAATAATTCCTACCCGCTGCTGCTCGTCACCAGTGGAATACGGCCTCAGCCTGAAGTATAATTTACAGGCCTCTTTAAACACAGTAAATTTATCTCTGCCTCCCGAAAACCTGTCAGGGAGGGCAACCTTAGGTTCCGGTCTGGCCGGACCCACTGCTTGATTTCCCAAGACACCATTTTGTGGTTGTGGTCCCTGTAGAGCTGACCGGAGGTCCGCAACCTCCAAAGACAAGGTCTGCAGCTGCTGGGCCAAAGCAGACACAGGATCCATAAGGAAAGGAAGAAAAATCGAATCCTCCCCTTCCTTCACTTACAGTTACGGCAGGTGATAATGTCACGCTGGGAGTGGGGAAGACACCCAGCGTAGGCTAACGACGGGGGGGGGGGAATAAGGAGTCCCTAACGCTAAGGGCACAAGAAGGAGACGGTGACCCCTAGACTTCCTAGAGCTGACCCTGTCTGCCCTGACGTCCCTATACAGTCTCCTCAACTGTCGCCGACCACGAACCTCGTCCCTCTCTGATCCTAGCACTATCTTATCTAAGGATCAGATGGAGAGGTTCACTAGACCCCTCCACTATCAACTAAAGACAAACACCAGGGAAGACAGACATTTGGGAAAAAGAAACACTTATCTGACAGCAGAACTCAGCAACCTCCACAACCTCAGCCTCTGCTGGAGCAAGGATAATGAGTGCACAAGGAACTATCACCTGCACCGAGGAAGGGTAATGAACCTCCTTATAAAGGTGGAAGGAATCTGCTGGGTCCTAGTGACCTACAATATTGGTGGATAAAACCAGACCGAGCACAAGACCTCCACAGCCGTCCCCCCATAACAGCGCGATCCCATCACACCCTTTCTCCATCTACACAGAAGGTAAATGCCCCTGAAAGAGACGGACCATCCTCCACCATTATGGCTGGTGGGCCACACGCTGGGATCGTCTGCGCGTGGCCTCCACCCTGTCATCCGTGTCACCCGTGACAGAGGACTTGAGAAACCAAATTGTGAGGAAGCATGAGCAATCTCAAGGCTACAAGTCCATCTCCAAAGACCTGAATGTTCCTGTGTCTACCGTGCGCAGTGTCATCAAGAAGTTTAAAGCCCATAGCACTGTGGCTAACCTCCCTAGATGTGGACGGAAAAGAAAAATTGACAAGAGATTTCAATGCAAGATTGTGCGGATGGCGGATAAAGAACCTCGACTAACATCCAAACAAGTTCAAGCTGCCCTGCAGTCCGAGGGTGAAAGAGTGTCAACCCGTACTATCCGTCGGCGTCTGAATGAAAAGGGATTGTATGGTAGGAGACCCAGGAAGACCCCACTTCTTACCCCGAGACATAAAAAAGCCAGGCTGGAGTTTGCCAAAACTTAGCTGAGAAAGCCTAAAACGTTTTGGAAGAATGTTCTCTCTTTTTGGGCAAAGGCATCAACATAGAGTTTACAGGAGAAAAAAAGAGGCATTCAAATAAAAGAACACGGTCCTTACAGTCAAACATGGCGGTGGCTCCCTGATGTTTTGGGGTTGCTTTGCTGCCTCTGGCACTGGACTGCTTGACCGTGTGTATGGCGTTATGAAGTCTGAAGACTACCAACACATTGTGCAGCATAATGTAGGGCCAGTGTGAGAAAGCTGGGTCTCCCTCAGAGGTCATGGGTCTTCCAGCAGGACAATGACCCAAAACACACTTCAAAAAGCACTAGAAAATGGTTTGAGAGAAAGCACTGGAGACTTGTAAGGTGGCAGCAATGAGTCCAGACCTGAATCCCATAGAACACCTGTGGAGAGATCTAAAATTGGCAGTTTGGAGAAGGCAGCCTTCAAATATCAGGGATTAGGAGCAGTTTGCCAAAGAAGAATGGTGTAAAATTCCAGCAGAGCATTGTAAGAAACTCATTGATGGTTACCGGAAGCGGTTGATCACAGTTATTTTGGCTAAAGGTTGTGCAACCAAGTATTAGGCTGAGGGTGCCAATACTTTTGTCCGGCCCATTTTTGGAGTTTTGTGTGAAATGATTAATGTTTTGCTTTTTGCTTCATTCTCTTTTGTGTTTTTACAATGAAGACAAATTAAATGAAGATAATAATACCAAAGAATTTGTGATTGCAATCAGGAAGAAACTGAGTATTAGCTGACAGAATTGCAGGTTTGTCAATACTTTTGGCCAACACTGTATCAGGGTATATCGTAGGTCACCTTTAAGTGTTGTATAGTGATATATCCCCCTATATGTCCCTGGTAGAGGATTGTGTGATATCTTGCTGGAATGTATCTGCTGAGATATCTCCTCTACATTCCTTATGAGCTATTGTAAATACAGGTCTTGTTATTTAGTATCAATATATCCTAACCCTAGGTGATATTGTCGCTAAATCATCACCTATCAATACAACTAAGTAGGCCCTGTGTGCTGGAAATAAGCGGTAATAAGGATATTCACTGTACCTTTCTTTGGCTGTTCAGTGGGTCCTCTGGAGTGCCATTTCCCGCTGAGATGTTATGTCTCCCTTGCTGTTAGATATATGCGGCGTCTGTGATAACCATCGCGCTAAGAAGGAGCTGCTGCTCCACACTTCCTGGCCGGCGGTCTCCGTCACGTCAGCGGTCACGTGATGCAGTGGGCGTGGAGTTTTTCCTACGTAGGTCAGGTTTAGTGTGAGCTGTTAATGGGGATGGATACTGCTGTCTTAGTCAGGTGTTACTAATGCATTTCAGAGGACTCCGGCCTCCTATCTTTAACCACTTATTTAAATCATTTCTATCTACAATTTGCTATATCTGCTTGTGGTGGCTGCAGCGGTCCTGGGTACATGCTTCCATAGTTGGTTTTGACTCCCTCAGCCCTCCCAGGTGAGCCTCCAACTATTCATTCACTTGATCTTATCGTAGATAAGACACTATTTGCACCTTATCTCTTCCATCACATTCATTTAACACAGCCAAGACTGGCAGACTTTAACCACAGATCCTTAAATTTAAATGTAGTCCACAACTGAGCCTCTTGCCATAGTTTAACATAACTCCAAAGGACGATGCTTGTATGACCCGCGCTATGCAGTAAACGGACAAACACCACAAAGGATCTGTAGACAATGGTGCTTTATTTCCTAGGTGTTTCAGAGCAATCCTCGCTCCTTCCTCAGGGATACAACCATCAAGAGCATAACACGAGGCTGAAATTATATACTTTCATGAGGACGCCAAGCAATCAGGCACATGATGATGACATCAGATGGTATGCGAGGATGCAATGGTGTCCTCATGAAAGTGTATAATGTCAGCCTTGTGTTATATTTTTAACGGTTGTATTCCTGAGGATGGAGTGAGGGTGTTCTGAAACACCTAGGAAATAAAGCACAATTGTCTACAAATCCTTTGTGATCCTTGTATGTTTACAGCATAGCGCGGATCATAGAAGCACCGTCCTTTGGATTTATGTTTTTCTACCACTGTACACCTGGAGTGTGGATCCAGCAGCAGCTGTACCAAGTGTATAAACTGGTTGTGAGTTTCACAACCGGCTCAGGTGAGCACTAGCAATTATCAGCACCATTTTTGTAATAGTAATAAGACTCTATTGCTCCTTTTGTCTCTCTGTCTTTAGATCTTTCTATAGTTGGCCCACAAACCCAAGAAACATTACCAAAATTAGTGTTCAAAGCAGCCAGCTGTGACCGAATCCTAAAGCTATGAATAATGGAATAATGCTCTTATAAGAATCTGCTGAGGTTTGGGGTACCAGTTAATCGTAATTAATAAGAGATAAAGGGGGGTTATTACAAATAGGGTATTTACAATGACATCCATAAGGAAAACCTAAACTAAAGGACAGGGATACAATGAATGGGGAAAGGTAGCAGGAGAGGGAGGTAGAAGATAGGAAGTGAGAAGACTGAGTAACTACTCTGGTGTGCCACCGTTATATCAACCACACAGTCAAACAAGGCCCATACAGTGCCCATCCATGTATCTCCTCCACATAATAGTACCATCTAGTGATGTATGAACCTGTGCTGTGAAGTTCGGGGTCCGTACCGAACACCTTCATTGGGAATTCTTTGTTACAGTTTGAGCTCGGGTTTGGGGGTGGGAGAGCTAAAAGAAATATTCAGCAAATAGTGATTAAACAGCATTATAGTTACGGCAAACCTTTGACATAATCCATAGCAAAAATCTTCATCTTTGCTTCATCTCTGTAGCAGACACACATCTGCTCACGAGCAGGCGCACACTGAACAGGCGCACACTGAACAGTCAGCCATGTGAAAGGTCATCTAAGTAAATGAGCGCTTCTCTCACTCACTTTACAAGCTCCGGGTGCCGTGTGACTCTGTTCATGGGAACATCTAAGTTCACGTCTGATGCTGCTCAGGTGTGAACTTAGATGACCTTACACATGGCCGGCCGAGGATATCATGATTCTTTGGTGTAATTTTGACCTAAAACTGCATGCATTGTGTTCAAAATGTTCATTTGCATCTTCAGGCCTAAAAAAGCAACAAAACCACAGTGTGGTTTTTGCTATGAATTACATGCTTTCTTGGTGCAATTTTGACATAAAACTGCATATATTGTATTCAGTGGGTTCATCAGCATCTCCTGACCCAAAAAAGCACCGAAACTGCACACAGTTGAACCTTTACTTAGAAAATTATTCTTTGAAATAATTATAAAACAAGTTCATGGGGTATCGCCATTTCTTGTATGCCAGCCAGGTACAGCAGGCAGCTACAGGCTGCGCCTTACCCCCAGCTGCCCATTTTTACCTGTCTGGAAACTAAAAATATAGGGAAGCCCTTTTTTAATTATTTAGTGAATTTCATAACATAATTTAAAAAAATAACCTGGGGCTTAGATGTATTTTTGGTTTCAAGTTAGGTTCAACTAGTCAGCTGGGGAATAGAATCCTTAGCAAAGGTTGGCCTAAGCTTTTTAGACCCCCTTTGCTGTGAATTGTAGCCTGCAGCCACCCCAGAAATTGGTGCATTGATAGAAGCACCATTTTCTAGTGCTGTACCCCGACTCTTCCATCAGTCTTGGTGGTGGCGGCACGCTGGCACGAAATTCATGGTGTCAGGCCAATATTAGACCCAGCTACCAAGACTTTCTAGTAAACATAAAAACACAACACAGAGAAAAATTTTTTAATAAAAATAAAACACAAGATAACCCTGTTTACAATCTTTAATTAACAAAAAACCTCCATCCAACATAACCCACAGTGAACATCTTCAGCTCTGCTTCATCTCTATGAGCAGATACACATCTACTCGCAGAGATGATCAGGCACACACTAAACAGCCAGCCGTTTGAAGAGTCATTTAAGGTCATTTAAGTTCACACCTAAGCCACGACAGGCGTGAATTCAGTTGACCCTATAGACAGCATCACAAGGCACATAGAGTCCAGCTCTAAAGTGAGAGAGAGAAGCACTTACGGCTGGGCATCTGGTGCCCCCTCACAGCTCTTGATCTGACTCTTTATTGTAGACTTCTGTTGAGCTTTTCTGTTATCCATAGTTAGTGCAGTGATTCATATATTTATTGTCCATGTTGGCTATTATTATCATGGGAGAATAGACCCTAAACATCATCAAAGCATGAAGAATGGCAAAAGCTAACAGACAGGATGTATACAACATCAGTAAAAGACTAAAGAGAGCCATTCAAGCAAAGAGCTTTATTACTTGAAGATATGTTCAGACATAGAAAACGACAATCTGAGGGGCAAGACAAAAAAGGGATGCCAAATGATCAAAAAGTTGAAAGATGTTAATGGGAACAAACTAACTGAGTCAGAACAGATCAAGGGATGATGGAAAGAATACATTGAGGTAACATATTAGGAGTGGACTCCAGGTAGATGTAGTTATCTAGAAACCTTATAGTTTTATAATACATGCATAGTAGGACATGATTCATAAAATATACTATTTATCAATAATGATATAAGGCTAAAATCCCTAACATGGGAATTGGTGATCAGCCATGAGGAAAGAAGTTATATGAGGAAAAAGAAAAAATCAATAAAATACCACCTGGCACTACACCCCTAGCAACTGGGGAACAGACATGGGTTAAAAAATCTGAGCTGACTAGTGGCTTTGTCATGGGAAGTTCCTACATCTACTGGAGTCCCCTCCTAATACCTTACTATCTTACTAAGTGACATACACACTATATACAGGCCAGTGGAATTTGGCTTCTGTTATGCTAATATTTATTATTAATCTTCTTCTTCTTATTATTATTATTATTATTATTATTTATTTATAGAGCACTATTGATTCCATGGAGCTGTACATGAGAAAGGGATACATACAAACAAGTTCCAAATACAATGAACAAACTAACAGTGACAGACCGATACAGAGGGGAGAGAGAGGACCCTGCCCTTGACGGGATATGATGAGGGCATACACTAGTAGTTTAGCAGATTGAGGGTTGAGGAAGGAACGGATTCTGGAAATATTTTTGAGTTGGAGGAGGCAGGAGGTGACAAGGGCTTGGATGTGCGGTTTGAAGGACAACGCAGAATAAAGGGTTACTCCGAGGCACTAAATGTGCGGTTGGAAATGTAGGAAGAGATCCAGGAGAGGGCAAGGTCAGTGGTACCAATGGAAGAGAGGATCTGTAATAGGAGACAGTGGTCGACTGTTGTGACAAATGGACCCCTTTAATGTATAACCTCTGAGGATTTCTTATTTATCCAGACAGTATTTATATTTGGTTTGCTAACTTGTAATATGCCACTCATAGGTTAAGTTCTTTAAATCTAGGCAGACAATATTTTGTATTTGTTTACCCATTGTTCCTAGAGTCTTGCATATGCTTGGAAATGTTGACCGTGTGTAATGTATTCATCTTGCTTCTTTGTATTTTATGTTATTTCCTACCTTGTAATAAGCAACTCAGTGTAAACACAAGTCTTGTAGATGTTTGGTGATGTGAACTTATGTAATGCAATTATCTCTCTTCTGTAACGTCAGAGGGACTTAATCCTGTTAGAATGCCATTGTATTACGATGAAGATTGTTGACTCTATGTAAATGGCCTCAGCTACCATTGTTTAATGTCATGGGTTGCAGACTAAAGGTATCCTGCTAGGTGCTAAGTCAATCACTATGTGGCTGTACCTTGACAGGACTGCAATACTACTAGCAATGTGTTATAAGAGGCTTGAAAGTGAGCCAATAAGAATACAGTCTTATTCCACCAATCGTGAAGTCCCCAATATCCTGCAATGAGGGCTGAGGGTATATAAGCAGAGCTGTTCATTAACCAGGGTGAGTTAGAGTCTGTCTAGTGACCTCAGTCTAGGGATTTTGGTCCCAGCTAGAAGTACACTAGATTGGATACAAGCAGCTAATCTAGGATCTACGGACCTGATTAGCCAGCCATAACCCCAGGCCTAAGCATTACGGTGCCAACCGAGGGGATCAGAACCTGGATTATAAAACTACAAGGACTTTAGCATCGAATTATCGGATTCAGCTGGGGTAACAAAGACTGAATAAGGAAGCAACCCAGGTTGGGATGATCCAGTCACCTGGCTACAGACTTTGCTGTGCTATATTCTAATCCCTGTTGAGCTAGCGGAAGGGCGAGACTCTGTTACCTGTTACAGTTTGTGGGTTGCTGGTTATGTGTTATATGCTGTTAACTGTTTGGGGATCCAATAAACCCTTAATATTGTGGTTCCCTCACCCTTTGTTGTCTGAGTAGTGTTCCACCCACGGTTAATGAGCTTGGGCGCTCAGTTTGGGGATGAGCCCTGGTGCAGGCTGTCTTGGTAAAGTCGGCGGGGCCAACGGACGAGAGCACCCACTGACCCCCGGGTCCCCAAAACTGTGTTGAATGCAGAGGACAGGTCTAGAAGGAGGAGGATGGAGATCTGTGTGTTAGCTTTGGTCACAGGTAAGTCATTAGTAATTTTGGTCAGGGCAGTTTCAGTGGAGTGGTGGGGGCGAAAGCCGGATTCAAGGTCGTCAAAGAGAGAGTTGGATGAGAGGTGGGATGAGATAACAGTGTGGACATGCTTTTTGAGAAGTTTGGAAGCGAACGGGAGCAGGCATATGGGCTGGTAGCTGGATGTAGAAGTGGGGTCAGGGATGGCTTCATTAAGATAGGTGTAAGTGTTGCATGTTTGAAAGCAGAAGGAAAGGTACCAGAAGTTAGTGATAGGTTAAAGAGGTGGGTTAGGGCTTTGATAAGTGTTGTGGTGAGGTTGGGGAGGAGGTGGGATGGGATGGGGTCCAGTGCACAAGTGGTGAGGTGCGATATGGAGAAGTGTGCAAGTTCTCCTTCAGTGATGGAGGAGAGGAGGGTTAGTAGGGGAGGGGAGTGGTCTGGTATACATGGGGGTTGTGGTGGTTGGGTAGCAAATACTTCCTAGCACCTTCTTGAAGTAAAGGGGCACACTTGCATATCATGTCATAATATTGCATATTATTTCTCTACGGTTCTATGCTTTTCCTGTTTATCTACCTGAGGGATTGGTCTCTATACATGCCACTGTTTATGGCTTTTTATTAGTTTTTGAATCGTTGTTGTTGGGTTTCAATAAAGGTTGATAAACAGTATATTTATAAAATGTTATCGGTTGTGCTTGTGTGGCGCCCTGCTACCACAGACTCACCCTTAGCATGGATGGTTTTCCACAGCAGGTACACAGTTACAAACAACACCTTCCACCCCGGCACAGTAGGGGGAGCTCAACCTGCTGCCTTAGGCAGGATCCCATATAAATACTGGTGTTGGGGGCGGAATTAGTCAGTGAGTGTGCAGACGCTACAAGAGCTGCGAAGACATACTGGTGTTCGGTGCTGCGTTAGGCCCAAGTCAGTCACCCTGATCAGTCTACGGTAGCCCTGCAAGGCCCAAGAGTGGGGTTGAGAGGCAAGGAGAATGTAACGTCGACATCAGACTCGGTGGCTGGTGTTCCTGCCTCGGGCGCTGGGAGGCGCCGGATTCCTTCGGCTGATGGTGCCGGTGATAGGGGGGCCTTGTCCTCATGTGGACCTGCTCCTTCGACGTCTGTCTCTGTCGCTGAACGCCGCTGTGTTTCTCCTTTGGGTGATGTTGGTCGAGTATCTCGTAATGCCGTTCGGGTTAAGTAATGCACCTGCAGTTTTTCAGAATTTTGTCAACGATATTTTCAGAGATATCAGTGGTGTATATGTGGTCGTTTATTTGGACGACATTCTGTTTTTTTCTCCTGGTCTTTGGTCGCACGTCCGACATGTCCGTACTGTAATCCAAAGACTCAGAGAGCATTCTTTATTCACCAAATTAGAGAAATGTGTTTTCATGGAGGAGGAGATAAAGTTTTTGGGGTATATTATATCGGCTAAAGGTTTTCGCATGGATCCTTCTAAAATTAAACCCATTAAGGAATGGGTACAACCCAAGTCTCCAAAGGCACTACAGCGATTCTT
>JARQOC010002562.1:0-23922 GCA_033576535.1 Allobates femoralis | reverse complement strand
CCTGGCTGTTACCTTGAGCGCTGACATAATATCATTCCTCTTTTGAACGGCTAATTGTATAAGTGTACTTTAGAGATTAAGGCTACCTTCACATTACGATTTGAAGGGAGCCGATGCTGTCCGATATAATTCGGACAGCATCGGCTCCCTTCTGATGCCTGGAATCGGGTGCCAAATAGGCACCCGATTCCGGCATGAAATCGGCGCCGGGCTGCAAAAAAAAAAAAAAAAAATAAAGGTTATTCTCACCTCCCCCCGAGCCCCCGCCGTCTTCCGCCATCTTCTTCTAGGCTCCCGGTGGCTCCCGCAGGCTGCCGGTGTCAGCAGAGGTGTACCTCTGCTGTACACAGGACCTGCGGTGATGTCACAGTCACGTGACCGCGGGTTCACCATGGTCAACCCGCGGTCACGTGACTGTGACATCACCGCAGGTCCTGAACAGCAGAGGGAGCGCTCTGCTGACACCGGCAGCCTGCGGGAGCCACCGGGAGCCTAGAAGAAGATGGCGGAAGACGGCGGGGGCTCGGGGGGAGGTGAGAATAACCTTTATTTTTTTTTTTTTAACACTTGTGCTCCTAGTTAGGAGCAGTTTTACTGTACTGAGCATGCTCAGTACAGTAAAACGGGGTCCGAGGAGACATACATGTTTCCTCGGACCCTTCTCCATAGGGCCCCATGTTATAGGGATCGGGTCAGATCGGATGTGCACTAAATGCCATCCGATTTGGTCCGATCCGAATCTGTCAGATTTTATTTTCGGTGCTAAAATCGGAGCAGGCTCCGATTTTAGCACCGATAATAAAATCGGACAGAATCGGATCGGACCAAATCGGATGGCATTTAGTGCACATCCGATTCGGTCCGATCCCCATAGGGATACATGGGGTCCGAAAATCGGTCCGATGCTGTCCGATTTTTTTCGGACAGCATCGGAAAACCGAAAATCGTTATGTGAAAGCACCCTTAGAGAATACCCCCCTATACATATAAGATTTTATCTAGATACCTCACTATAAAAATATATGCAGTCAATTGCACCTAATAGCAATGTTCATGTCCAGCAGCAGGGCACATAACTCTTTGTGTTATACTGCAGTGCTAACAGCATAATATCAAGGGCTATTGATGCCTAATAGAAACAGCAATTTGACCCAAATAAGGATAAGGTATAGGAGGAGGTCCTATAAAACTAGTGTAAACAAGTACATGGAAGAGGGGGAGGGAAGGGTTACAAGGTCATGTAACCAGTTTACCAGTTCCAGAAAGCATAAGCGTGTGAAAGGTGGCTCTCCCCACGCGTATCGCTGCCTGCGCCTGGCAGCTTCGTCAGGGGAAAGTGTCCATCTCAGTCAGAGGTCATTTTTATAAGGCACAAGCCTCTAATCCAGGAACCATCCCCAGCTGGGTGTAGGAGGAGATCGGGTGGCCAGTCTTTCCACCTACGTCCAGAATGCGCAGGCGCGAATGCGCTAATGCGCATGTCAGACTCCTAAAACATGGCCGCCCGCATAGAGGCGACATGTCCGAGTGCGCATGCGCCAGGAGCGTAATGCGCATGCCCAGGAGTCCGCAATGATAGGAGTACGTCTCACCATACAAAGAGTCTTGCTTATTATGGGGAAAGAATTGCCCAGTTAGCAATCAGCAGGGGCGTAATTAGCCCATATACAAAGTGATGATCAATGGTAAAATACATTGGTTAAGCTTTTTAAGGATATTTACAAAGAGGAAGAGGAATCTAATCCCTCTACAGTACATTAGAATATTACATAAGCTACATATATAGGCAGGAGAACAAGAGAATCAGAAGACCAGCGCAGCAGTGCGAGAGATCTAGTGCATAATCTATAGAACAGGCAATGCAAACAGTGGTGTAGAATGACACAGAGATGAGCCTATGTAGGTATATATATATAGAAGAGTATTACCCATAATAGGGAAAAATATATACCGTATATACTCGTGTATAAGCCGACCCATGTATAAGCCGACCCCCCTACTTTTGCCCCAAAAATCTGGAAAAACCTATTGACTCGTGTATAAGCCGAGGGTGGACCCCAGCACAGGTATACAGCCCCCAGCAGTGTGGTATACAGGCCCCCCAGTGGTAGTATACAGCAGCCCCAGTGGTAGTATACAGATTCCCCAGCAGCCCCAGTGGTAGTATACAGATTCCCCAGCAGCCCCAGTGGTAGTATACAGGAGCCCCAGCAGCCCCAATGGTAGTATACAGATTCCCCAGCAGCCCCAGTGGTAGTATACAGGAGCCCCAGCAGCCCCAGTGGTAGTATACAGCAGCCCCAGTGGTAGTATACAGGAGCCCCAGCAGCCCCAGTGGTAGTATACAGGAGCCCCAGCAGCCCCAGTGGTAGTATACAGGAGCCCCAGCAGCCCCAGTGGTAGTATACAGGAGCCCCAGTGGTAGTATACAGCAGCCCCAGTGGTATACAGCAGGCCCCCAGGGGTACATATAGCAGCCCCCAGGGGGTACCCAGCAGCCCCCTGGGGGTACCCAGCAGCCCCCTGGGGGTACCAACAGCCCCCAGGGGGTACCCAGCAGCCCCCAGGGGGTACCAGCAGCCCCCAGGGGGTACCAACAGCCCCCAGGGGGTACCCAGCAGCCCCCTGGGGGTACCCAGCAGCCCCCAGGGGGTACCAACAGCCCCCAAAAGCTGGCACTGTTCCCCCTTGTAAGGCTCCCCCCCCGCTGCTTATACATTACCATTCCGGTGTTCTGATCGGCGCCGCTCCTCGGTGCTGCGTCTTCATCCTCCCGTCCGCGCTGGCTGCATCCAGGATCTCCGGCGGTCGCGCGATGACGTCATATCGCTGCGACAGCCGGAGATCCCGGATGCAGCCAGAGCGGACGGGAGGATGAAGACGCACCGAGGAGCGGCGCCGATCAGAACACCGGGATGGTAATGTATAAGCACCGGGGGGGGGGAAGCCCTTACAAGGGGGGACAGTGCCAGCTTTTGGGGGGCCATATGCACTGCTTCCCCCTGCCGCTGATTGACAGGGGGAAGCAGTGCATATATAATGAGCGGCCCCACGTGACAGGGCCGCTCATACAGCAGCCCCCCCCGCCTCCTCCAGCCTCCACAGCCCCCGGGACACAGCCCCCCCGTATATGACCCGTGTATAAGCCGAGGGGGGGACTTTTCAGCCCAAATTTTGGGCTGAAAAACTCGGCTTATACACGAGTATATACGGTACCTCTCAGATAACAACAACTGTGGGAAATAAAATTAAATACACTAAACTAAATAAAGTTTGGAGCAAAACAAAACGAAAACAAACGATATAATATAATATAGGAACTGGGTCAAGCTGTTAGAGGAGAGAAAAGGGGAAGGGGATGAGAGGGTGAGTAGGGAAAGAAAGTGAAGGAGAGCATCCAAACGGAGATACCCAAACAGAGGGAACCCTCAATACCAAAAGGTATCAGAAACCCATATCCAAAACAGGAACAACCTCAGCAGAAGGAGAAGGGAAACCTGGTGCACAAGCTCTGGTGGTCTAAGCCGGATCCAACCAGTGTCAGAGACCAAAGGTAATCCCTTACCAAAAGGGAAAGAAGAAGGAGGGGGAGAGAGGAAGGGGGAAAGAAGACTACAGAAAAGGTGAACGAGGATGTAAGTATATTTAGAGAACCTTTATTTGTATAGACCCATATATATTCACGAGGCATGACAAGTACGAGAATAGGGGAGGAAGATAGATAGATAGATAGATAGATAGATAGATAGATAGATAGATAGATAGATAGATAGATAGATAGATAGACACAGCATGGTCTTTTATAGCCACTGTTCCATGACATCACATAAGCCATTGTGACATCATCCTATGCAAATGAGCACATGACATCACAGGAAGTCCAAAGCCACAGGGCAAGTCACATGATCAGCTTGACTGATAGGCCTGAGTTATACAACAGTTCTAAAGTCTCTATATTTATATAAAGCTGAGTGTATGTGTGTGTATCAAAGCTCCGCCCCTTGGTAGTGGCATAGTGGGACAGGGACCCATCAGATCTAAGGTTACCTTGTCATGGTTTATGGGCAAACAGTTACTGGCCAATATGTGTACTAAGAACCTTACTTTACAAAGATAAAATATCCCCCCAAAAAAATCCAAAATTTAGTTTTTCAAAAAACGCATTTTTAAAATATTTTTTCTCAAATGCATAGGTGCTTTACTTCTATCTATCCATATGTGTATATACACACATGATTGGCAGTGATTGAGTGCTGCTGTGAACCTTTTTTTGTAGATAGATATAAAAAGATGGAAAGATATAGGTAGTTGGATAGATAGATAGATAGATAGATAGATAGATAGACAGACAGATAGACAGATAGATAGACAGATAGATAGATAGATAGATAGACAGACAAATTGACACAGCATGGTCTTTTATAGCCACTGTTCCATGACATCACATAAGCCATTGTGACATCATCCTATGCAAATGAGCACATGACATCACAGGAAGTCCAAAGCCACAGCGCAAGTCACATGATCAACTTGACTGATAGGTTTGAGTTATACAACAGTTCTAAAGTCTCTATATTTATAAAAAGTGAGTGAGTGTATGTGTGTGTATAAAAGCTCCGCCCCCCCCGGTAGTGGCATGGTAGGACAGGGACCCATCAGATCTAAGGTTACCTTGTCATGGTTTATCTGCAAACAGTTACTGGCCAATATGTGTACTAAGAACCTTACTTTACAAACATAAAATATCCCAAAAAAAATCCAAAAATTTAATTTTTTCCAAAAACGCATGTTTTTATATTTTTTTCTCAAATGCATAGGTGCTTTACTTCTACCTATCCATATGTGTATATACACACATGATTGGCAGTGATTGAGTGCTGCTGTGAACCTTTTTTTGTAGATAGACAGATATAAAAAGATGGAGAGATATAGGTAGTTGGATAGACAGATAGACAGACAGACAGACAGACAGACAGATAGACAGACAGACAGACAGATTGACACAGCATGGTCTTTTATAGCCACTGTTCCATGATATCACATAAGCCATTGTGACATCATCCTATGCAAATGAGCACATGACATCACAGGACGTCCAAAGCCACAGGGCAAGTCACATGATCAGCTTCACTGATAGGCCTGAGTTAGGGCCCTTTCACATCAGCGTTTTTTGAAATTCGCGGCAGATGCGGTGAAAAAACCGCATCTGCCGCGATTACCGCATACCGGCTGCACTTGAGGCTCGGTTGCGGTAAACGCCATGCAAAGTATAGGCGTACTTGCGGCAGGTGCGGCAAGTGCGGTTTTGCACTTGCGGCATGTGCGGCCGCGAAAAAAAACGCGGCTGACTGCCTGTTATGTCATGTGCTCATTTGCATAGGATGATGTCACAATGGCTTATGTGATATCATGGAACAGTGGCTATAAAAGGCCCTTATACAACAGTTCTAAAGTCTCTATATTTATAGAGGGCACCTCGGCCGCTGCCGTATGCCCTAGACTGCAGAGCCCTCAGCTGACAGGCAACATCAACTTCCCCTCTCCGGGCAATGAGAAGCGACAAGCAAGCAAACCCCCCTTTTTTCTCTCCTTACCTCAGAATCCTCTCGCTGGCTTCCCTCCTCCCAGTTTTATTATTGTCCCTCACCCAGCCTCCAGGCTATAAGTAGCATTGCCTAAGGGCAACCTCTCTCTTACCTACTGCTCTCCCAGGCGATCATCAACGTCGACGGGTGAACACACATCGATCGCTTCGCCGAACGGACGATGGACGCGCTGGCTGCAGAGGTAAGGCAGAAGTTCGGGCATGAGGTAGCCGACTGGATCACCTCCTTTGCGGGTGACGGCTCCCTTTCACCTGGACGGACGCAGGGCACCAGGAGGTCCAAAAGACCTTCTCGCCCGCCCAAAAGGTTAAGCCCCTCAGGGAGCCCCAGTCATAACGGCAGGGCTACGCAGCCAGTTTTCCCCGTCGACATGTCCCACGTTAAGGTTTCCACAGTGGGCAGTACGCGAGGGCAAAGCATGTCCGCCACCGTCGGTCGCTCAAAAGCGGGCCCACGGCTGGCCACAAAGGGGAACAAAACTGAGAAACAGATGTTACCTTTTGCTCCCCGGCCTAGAAGGGCCGCAAAACAGCCCCACAAAGGCAAAATAGAACATGCATGCACGACCCCATCACAACCCGGCCTCCAACAATTGCCCCCATTACTCACCAGGCCGAGGGATCTCCAAAAAGAAGAGCCGGTCGCTGCTTCCTCCCCTCCGGGAGCCGCATCAGCGGCTGATGGCGCCAAAAATCAGGCCCGTCTCCACCGAGCCTCCTCCGGCCGCAGGCTGACCGCATCAACTGCACCACAGTCAGCCCGGCCACCCACCGGTGTGAACGACCCGCCCCCGCCCCTCAGCCGTGCTTCCCGACGCCTGAGGCCCACCTCGGCCGGGTCAGGCTCCCGGCCTACACAAGCAGGCATGGGGCCGCGTGGGCACGCCGCATCGCTCCTGATGCGGCGGCTCTTGCAGACAAAGGCTGGCGCGCGGCTGCTGGCGGCGGCGGCGCGCACGCTGGTACGCGCACGTCCGCCTCTCGCAGCACCGCGAGCCGGGCATAGGTGCTCGGCATCGCGCACCCGGCCGCCACCATGCGCGGCCGCGTCACTTCCGGGGGCGGGGACTGAGGAGTCACGTGATCTCGAGTCATGTGACCGCGCATCACGCGGCTCCGCCCCTTCCCCGGCCCTGGGCACAGAAGCGTCACGTGATCGCGAGTCACGTGACTGCGCATCACGTGACGCTTCACCACTTCCGGTCCGGCGTTCAAACACAGGGCGCGAACGCACGGACCGCGGCACCAGCACAGCACAAGAGGCAGCGGGGCACAGGGCACACAGGAGGGCCAAAAAGGGCAAGGGGGCAGCATCCACAACACTCAGGCTGACCCAGAAGAGGAAGCTGCGTACTGGCAGGCAGACATGCACCACAGGGGGCCACCCAGTCCAGGGCCACACCACCCTCCAGCCACAAACTGCACGCCAAGGCAGGTCAGGCTTGGCTCAGGAGGTGGTCACAGGGCACGGGCCGCTAGCGTGGCTGCAGTCCAGATCAAGATCCCCGTCGCCACACCATTCCCCTTGCAGCCGACGGCCACCATCCTCAAGGGCATCAAGCTACACCGGGCACGGCAGGCGCAGGCACTACTCCAAGGAAGACTGCACGGACCCGCGATCACCTAAAAGGAGCAGAAGATCGTCGCCAGGCTCGCCCACGACCCTGCGGAACGGACACCGGTCCCCAAGCAGACGCTCGGACAGGACACCAGCATCTCCAGCACGGTCATCAAGATCTTGGGGTAAGTCGCTCTTCACGAGCTCGTGGGTTAAGGGGTCCCAATGCAGTTCACGGGAAAGGTCGCTCAGTTCAAATCCCCTTTCCCTTAGCTGTGTCCTCCCGGTGGAACGGGAGTACCTAGACGAGGGTTTTCACAAAATACACAGTCTGGGGGCTCACTTGGCAAGTGAAGTCAGGCAGAAGATTTGGGCCAACGACTATGTGGACATCTGGTCCCTGTTGAAGCCCGAGCATGCGACATTAGAAAGAGAAACCCCTCAGAACGCTGCACGCGTTTCCAATAACAAACCAAAGGTTGCTAAAACCATAGGTAATTCGACCCAAGCCTTTTACATCTTGGGGGCCGTTATGGGGCAAAAACACCCAGAGCGCTGCTCTCAGCTGTTCACGTATGGCGAGACCATATACCACTCATACAAAACATATGGAGGCTCGGCGTGGTGGAAATACAATGAGGAGTTCAGGCAACAGCTCGCTGAAAGCCCACACTTGGGTTGGGCCAAAAAAGCCACGGACCCATGGCTGAGATTGATGACCGCTCCCAGGGCCGTTCAGTCCTTTCTTGGGGCCACACATGCATCCCAAGCTCATTCTAGCGGTAGACCACGCATCCCAGGCAGCTGTTGGCAATTCAACCAGGGATTCTGCAAATTTCAAGGTCTGTGCAAATACAGACACGACTGCGCCTCTTGCGGGGGAAATCACAGCATTGCAAAATGCGACAGGGCGTCCTCTCGAACCCTACAAAAACTCGCCGGAGTGCACAAGGACTCCGATGAGCGCAGCAAAGATGGCTCCATGGTTAAAAAGGTATCCCAATAGAGCCGCGGCTGAAACCCTACTAAATGGTTTCTGTACTGGGTTTTTCATTCCTTTCACCCCGTCCACATTGTCAAGGTACGCCCCCAACCTTCAATCTGCCAAAGAACACCCAGAGATTCTCTCAGAAAAAATACAAAAAGAAGTGGCCCTAGGCCGCATGGCCGGCCCATTCAAAAGCCCCCCCTTTTCCAACCTCAAAATCTCACCACTGGGTCTTGTACCAAAAAAGGAGGCAGATGAGTACAGACTAATACACCACCTCTCTTTCCCTCACGGGAGATCCATCAATGATGACATACCAGCCGAGGCTTCGGCAGTATCGTACGTCTCATTCGAAAAAGCAGTCGACTTGGTGAGAGAAGCGGGTAGAGGGGCTCTCTTGGCAAAATCGGACATAGAGTCAGCCTTTCGCTTGCTACCAGTGCACCCGGAATGTCACCATCTACTAGGGTGCACAGTAGAAAATCAATTTTTCTACGACATGTGCCTACCAATGGGTTGCTCCATTTCCTGCTCGCTCTTTGAACTCTTCAGTACATTTCTGGAATGGGTGACGAAGAAATGGTCCAGTATCAAATCAATTACTCACTTACCTGGACGATTTCTTATTTGTGGGCCCCGCTCAGTCTGAAACTTGCGCCAATGCGCTGCGCGCCTTTCAGGCTTTAGCGGCAAATTTCGGAGTTCCACTATCCCCCGGTAAAACAGAAGGGCCGGTGACGGTGTTGTCATTTCTGGGCATAGAAATTGACACCATGGAAATGGTTTTCCGTCTGCCGCACGCCAAGATCACAAAAACCACAGCTCTGATCGATGGTTTTCTGGCTGCACAGAAGGTCACATTGGCTCAAATGCAATCACTACTGGGACTGTTGGCTTTCGCATGCAGGGTCATGTCTATGGGTAGAGTTTTTTCCCGCAGATTGTCCTTATTCACCAAGGGCATGGTCATCGGTCACCATAGAATACGAATCACGAGACCGCTGAAAAGATTTAAACGTTTGGAAGGCTTTCCTCGCTAACTACAATGGTCACACGTGTTTCCAGGAACCAGAGGTGTCAGGTGGTGACATAGCGCTGCACTCAGATGCAGCCGGTGCACACGGATTCGGAGTCTTCCTAGGCAACGAATGGTGTGCCAGCCGATGGCCAGGAACCTGGCACACAGGCGGGTGGACAAGGAACTTCACCCTCCTGGAATTATTCCCGATAGCGGTGGCCGCGGCATTGTGGGCCGATCAGTTGGCCAACAAAAGAATCTGCTTTTGGACAGACAACCTCAGCGTGGTCCACGCTATCAATCGCCTGGCATCCTCTTCCCCGCCAGTCATCAACTTGCTCCGTTTCATCTTGCTCCGGTGCTTACAGCACAACATTTGGTTCAGAGCGCGGCATGTGCCGGGGGTTGACAATAACGCAGCTGATGCTTTGTCTCGTTTTGATTTTCAGAGATTCAGGAGACTGCGTCCAGAGGCGAGCCGCAAGGGCCGGGAATGCCCGGCGTTTCTGTGGGAGCTGGCGGAGAATCATTGATATCACTGGTGCAGGCATCTTTGGCCCCAGCCACTTGGCGTTCATACGGTAAGGCGTGGAAAGAGTGGTCCGAGATGGTGCCAACGCTCCCTCAACAGGTATCACCCAGTTTTCTAGGTCATTCAGTAGCGCGCTACCTCACAAAATTGCACAAAAGCGGTAGCTCAGGCACAGTAGCACAAGAACGCCAAGCGGGTTTAGCCTTTCACTTCAGGCTACGTGGCTGGCCAGATATCACTAAGTCTTTCCTCTTCGCGCAAGCCATTAAAGGCTGGAAGAGAGAGCGCAGACAAGTGGACAGCAGAAGGCCCATCTCCTACACTCTTCTCACAGACTTGGTAGCTAATTTGCCCAACATTTGCTATAGTCGCCATGAAGTTTTGCTGGTTTCAGCAGCTTTCGCAGTGGCGTTCTTTGGAGCGCTACGCGTCAGTGAGCTAGTAAGCAAATCTGTTCACCCCCAGGGGGCTTTCGTCAGGACGATGTAATCTCTTGCAGCCAAGGGGTTAGAATTCGCATTAGGCGGTCCAAAACAGACCAAGCAAGTCTAGGCGTATGGTTCCACATCTTCCCATCTAGAGGGCCATTATGCCCCGTGAAGGCCATTTAGCAATATTGCGCTTCCCGCACTCCCCAGGTATGTTTTTTCGAGCATGCAGATGGTTCTCCACTTACAGTTGGTCAGTTTGCCGGTCTGCTAAAAGTCTCGCTAGAGAAAGCGGGACTCCAATCAAAACAGTATGGAACACATTCCTTTCGGATTGGAGCAGCAACGGAAGCAGCTAGAGCGGGTTTCTCAAATCACGAGATACAGCAGGTGGGAAGATGGAAGTCAGACTCCTTTTTCCGGTATGTACGACCAGACTTACTGTGAGGAGGATAATGGTTGGGTATTCCCCGCAAAGACGCAACACCCCACTCCCTTCTCTGAACTCAGTTACTTTCAACTCTTCTCCTCTTACGCTCCTCTTACCTTCACTTGCTTCCCATTTCCAGTCTCCTCTTCCCCCCTCTCTTCCCTCCACTTTGGGCCCCGTCTTAATGCCTACCTTCCTCACTATCTTCCTCCTCCTTTTACCCCCCCCCCCCCGATAACGGCGAAGTATAATTTTTCTTGCAGGCGCTGGCAGATCATCGGTCTGGATTCTGGGCCAATCACACCTGCTGTGGGCAGCCAAACGGGCGGCGGAAAAGAAGCCGGGAGGGGAAAACCTCGGTTTCTCGGAACATGATATCCATTGGAGGACGGAAATAGACTTTGGATGGGCACAGGTGCTCCCAGAGGCAGTCGCCATTTCCAAGGTAGCAACGGGCTCAGTAATCCTAGTGATACATGCTGGAAGCGACGAGTTGGTGTCCATGAGGATCCAGGAGCTGCTGGCAATCATGAAGATAGATTTGGAAAGGTTGGATCTTTTCTTTAACCAGCTAGTGATAGTATGGTCCGCCATGCTGCCCAGGATTACGTGGGTAAGGGCAAAAAACCCGACAGCGGTTGAACGCTCCAGGAGACACGTTAACACACATATTGCCCAATAGGTGGCAGCCAGGAATGGTGTGGTGGTTCACCATGACATCATACAGAAGGAGGCAAACGTTTTCTTAAGGTCAGACGGAGGCAGCCTAAATGAGATAGGTTTGGACATCTTCCTGTCGGACATTCAAGATGAGGTGGAGGAAGCTCTGAAGCATGTGCGGGGGGGGTCGCAGCTCTGGCTCTGCTTAGAGCAGCTCCTTGGCCGGTGGAAGAGGGAGTTGGTAAAATTCAACCCGTTCAGGACGGCCTAGGCCTCGGGCGCCCCTCCTACAGGGCGTCAGCCCGTCTAGGACGGCCTGGGCATCGGGTTTTGCCTCATCCCAAGATCCAAGGCTGATATGCCTCACAAGGCCGGTAGGCCGGGTTTTAAGGCTGTTACGCCTTGCTAGGCTGATACGCCTTTAAGAAATTATATTCAAAGAGCTGCGGCCCAAATAATCAATCCACCCCCTGTAGTGTTACTTAACATTCCCGTTAGCCTCCCTTAGATAGTGAGCGTCCATTTCCGCCCACGTATAGTCATCTGTTTGTTTGGTTTTAATAAAGCTTTTAAACTTCTTAAGGTGTGTCTTCATTCATTGCGCGGCGAGGGGAACCGTATTTTTGGGTCTCAGCAGTCTAGAGGGCACCTCGGCCACTGCCGTATGCCCTAGACTGCAGAGCCCTCAGCTGACAGGCAACATCAACTTCCCCTCTCTGGGCAATGAGAAGCGACAAGCAAGCAAACCCCCCCTTTTTTCTCTCCTTACCTCAGAATCCTCTCGCTGGCTTCCCTCCTCCCAGTTTTATTACTGTCCCTCAGCCAGCCTCCAGGCTATAAGTAGCATTGCCTAAGGGCAACCTCTCTCTTACCTACTGCTCTCCCAGGCGATCATCAACGCCCGCCCTCCCGCCCCTTAGAAGGAAGCTCTAAGTCGCAGCCGGTGGAAGAGGGAGTTGGTAAAATTCAACCCGTCCAGGATGGCCTAGGCCTCGGGCGCCCCTCCTACAGGGCGTCAGCCCGTCTAGGACGGCCTGGGCATCGGGTTTTGCCTCATCCCAAGATCCAAGGCTGATATGCCTCACAAGGCCGGTAGGCCGGGTTTTAAGGCTGTTACGCCTTGCTAGGCTGATACGCCTTTAAGAAATTATATTCAAAGAGCTGCGGCCCAAATCAATCCACCCCCTGTAGTGTGTACTTAACATTCCCGTTAGCCTCCCTTAGATAGTCAGCGTCCATTTCCGCCCACGTATAGTCATCTGTTTGTTTGGTTTTAATAAGGCTTTTAAACTTCTTAAGGTGTGTCTTCATTCATTGCGCGGCGAGGGGAACCGTATTTTTGGGTCTCAGCAGTCTATAAAGCTGAATGTATGTGTGTGTATCAGAGCTCCGCCTCCCAGTAGTGGCATGGTAGGACAGGGACCCATCAGACCTAAGGTTACCTTGTCATGGTTTAAGGGCAAACCGTTACTGGCCAGTATGTGTACTAAGACCCTTACTTTACAAAGATAAAATATCCCAAAAAAAAATCCAAATATTTAATTTTTTCAAAAAACGCATGTTTTTATATTTTTTTTCAAATGCATAGGTGTTTTACTTCTATCTATCCATATGTGTATATACACACATGATTGGTAGTGATTGAGAGCTGCTGTGAACCTTTTATTGTAGATAGATAGATAGATATAAAGAGATGGAGAGATATAGGTAGTTGGATAGATAGATAGACAGACAGATAGATAGATAGACAGACAGACAGATAGATAGACAGATAGATAGACAGATAGATAGATAGACAGATAGATAGACAGACAGATTGACACAGCATGGTCTTTTATAGCCACTGTTCCATGATATCACATAAGCCATTGTGACATCATCCTATGCAAATGAGCACATGACATCACAGGAAGTCCAAGGCCACAGGGCAAGTCACATGATCAGCTTGACTGATAGGCTTGAGTTATACAACAGTTCTAAAGTCTCTATATTTATATAAAGCTGAGTGTATGTGTGTGTATCAAAGCTCCGCCCCCCGGTAATGGCATGGTAGGACAGGGACCCATCAGATCTAAGGTTACCGTGTCATGGTTTAAGGAAAAACAGTTACTGGCCAATATGTGTACTAAGACCCTTACTTTACAAAGATAAAATAAACCAAAAAAAAATCCAAAAATTTAATTTTTTCAAAAAACGCATGTTTTTATATTTTTTCTCAAATGCATAGGTGTTTTACTTCTATCTATCCATATGTGTATATACACATGATTGGCAGTGATTGAGTGCTGCTGTGAACCTTTTTTTGTAGATAGATAGATATAAAAAGATGGAGAGATATAGGTAGTTGGATAGATAGATAGATAGATAGATAGATAGATAGATAGACAGATAGACAGATAGACAGACAGACAGATAGACAGACAGACAGATAGACAGACATACAGATAGACAGACAGACAGATAGACAGACAGATAGACAGATAGACAGATAGACAGACAGACAGATAGACAGACAGACAGATAGACAGACATACAGATAGACAGACAGACAGACAGACAGATAGACAGACAGATAGACAGATAGACAGACAGACAGATAGACAGACAGATAGACAGACAGACAGACAGACAGACAGATAGATAGATAGATAGATACATAGACAGACAGACAGATAGACACAGCATGGTCTTTTATAGCCACTGTTCCATGATATCACATAAGCCATTGTGACATCATCCTATGCAAATGAGCACATGACATCACAGGACGTCCAAAGCCACAGGGCAAGTCACATGATCAGCTTGACTGATAGGCCTGAGTTATACAACAGTTCTAAAGTCTCTATATTTATATAAAGCTGAGTGTATGTGTGTGTATCAGAGCTCCGTCTCCCGGTAGTGGCATGGTAGGACAGGGACCCATCAGATCTAAGGTTACCATGTCATGGTTTAAGGGCAAACAGTTACTGGCCAATATGTGTACTAAGAACCTTACTTTACAAAGATAAAATAAACCAAAAAAAAATCCAAAAATTTAATTTTTTCAAAAAACGCATGTTGTTATATTTTTTCTCAAATGCATAGGTGTTTTACTTCTATCTATCCATATGTGTATATACACACATGATTGGCAGTGATTGAGTGCTGCTGTGAACCTTTTTTTGTAGATAGATATAAAAAGATGGAGAGATATAGGTAGTTGGATAGATAGATAGATAGATAGATAGATAGATAGACAGATTGACACAGCATGGTCTTTTATAGCCACTGTTCCATGACATCACATAAGCCATTGTGACATCATCCTATGCAAATGAGCACATGACATCACAGGAAGTCCAAAGCCACAGGGCAAGTCACATGATCAGCTTGACTGATAGGCCTGAGTTTGACAATAGTTCTAAAGTCTCTATATTTATATAAAGCTGAGTGTATGTGTGTGTATCAAAGCTCCGCCCCCCGGTAATGGCATGGTAGGACAGGGACCCATCAGATCTAAGGTTACCTTGTCATGGTTTAAGGGCAAACAGTTACTGGCCCATATGTGTACTAAGAACCTTACTTTACAAAGATAAAATATCCCAAAAAAAAATCCAAAAATTAAATTTTTTCCAAAAACTCATGTTTTCATATTTTTTCTCAAATGCATAGGTGCTTTACTTCTATCTATCCATATGTGTATATACACACATGATTGGCAGTGATTGAGTGCTGCTGTGAACCTTTTTTTGTAGATAGATATAAAAAGATGGAGAGATATAGGTAGTTGGATAGATAGATAGACAGACAGATTGACACAGCATGGTTTTTTATAGCCACTGTTCCATGACATCACATAAGCCATTGTGACATCATCCTATGCAAATGAGCACATGACATCACAGGAAGTCCAAAGCCACAGGGCAAGTCACATGATCAGCTTGACTGATAGAGACTTTAGAACTGTTGTCAAACTCAGGCCTATCTACTCATATAATCGGGAGTTGGGAATTCGGGCGTTGTCGCCGAATCCCAGACTCCTTAGCGGCACTGCGAGTGATGACGCGCAGCGTCATCACGAGCTGCAGCTGCTCTACAGTTAAAAAAAAAAAAAAATCCTCACCTCTCCCCGAGCCCCCGCCGTCTCCCGCCAGGCTCCCGCAGGTTTCCGGTGCCTGCAGTGCTCTTCTACTGCAGTCTAGGACCTGTGGTGATGTCAGAGTCACGTGACACCAGCTTACTCCATGGTAACCGCGGGTCACGTGACTCTGACATCACCGCAGGTCCTTAACTGCTGAAGAAGAGCTCTGCAGACACTGGGAGCCTGGAGGAAGACGGCGGGGGCTCGGGTGAGGTGAGCATAATCTTTTTTTATTTTTTTTAACCCCTGCCTTGCAGGAGCGCCACCACAGACACCTGTATACTCTGCCACCACACAGACGCCTGTATACTCTGCCACCACACAGACGCCTGTATACTCTGCCACCACACAGATGCCTGTATACTCTGCCACCACACAGATGCCTGTATACTCTGCCACCACACAGATGCCTGTATACTCTGCCACCACACAGATGCCTGTATACTCTGCCACCACACAGATGCCTGTATACTCTGCCACCACACAGATGCCTGTATACTCTGCCACCACACAGATGCCTGTATACTCTGCCACCACACAGATGCCTGTATACTCTGCCACCACACAGATGCCTGTATACTCTGCCACCACACAGATGCCTGTATACTCTGCCACCACACAGATGCCTGTATACTCTGCCACCACACAGATGCCTGTATACTCTGCCACCACACAGATGCCTGTATACTCTGCCACCACACAGATGCCTGTATACTCTGCCACCACACAGATGCCTGTATACTCTGCCACCACACAGATGCCTGTATACTCTGCCACCACAGACACCTGTATACTCTGCCACCACCACACACGCCTGTATACTCTGCCACCACACAGATGCCTGTATACTCTGCCACCACACAGATGCCTGTATACTCTGCCACCACCACAGACACCTGTATACTCTGCCACCAGCACAGACACCTGTATACTCTGCCACCACCACAGACACCTATATACTCTGCCACCACCACAGACACCTGTATACTCTGCCACTACCACCACACACGCCTGTATACTCTGCCACCACCACCACACACGCCTGTATACTCTGCCACCACCACCAACACACGCCTGTCTACTCTCCCACCACCACCACAGACGCCTGTCTACTCTCCCGCCACCACCACAGACGCCTGTATACTCTCCCGCCACCACCACAGACGCCTGTATACTCTCCCGCCACCACCACAGACGCCTGTATACTCTCCCGCCACCACCACAGACGCCTGTATACTCTGCCACCACACAGATGCCTGTATACTCTGCCACCACACAGATGCCTGTATACTCTGCCACCACACAGATGCCTGTATACTCTGCCACCACACAGATGCCTGTATACTCTGCCACCACACAGATGCCTGTATACTCTGCCACCACACAGATGCCTGTATACTCTGCCACCACACAGATGCCTGTATACTCTGCCACCACACAGATGCCTGTATACTCTGCCACCACACAGATGCCTGTATACTCTGCCACCACACAGATGCCTGTATACTCTGCCACCACACAGATGCCTGTATACTCTGCCACCACACAGATGCCTGTATACTCTGCCACCACCACACACGCCTGTATACTCTGCCACCACCACAGACACCTGTATACTCTGCCACCACCACACAGACACCTGTATACTCTGCCACCACCACAGACACCTATATACTCTGCCACCACCACAGACACCTGTATACTCTGCCACTACCACCACACACGCCTGTATACTCTGCCACCACCACCACACACGCCTGTATACTCTGCCACCACCACCACACACGCCTGTCTACTCTCCCACCACCACCACAGACGCCTGTCTACTCTCCCGCCACCACCACAGACGCCTGTATACTCTCCCGCCACCACCACAGACGCCTGTATACTCTCCCGCCACCACCACAGACGCCTGTATACTCTCCCGCCACCACCACAGACGCCTGTATACTCTCCCGCCACCACCACAGACGCCTGTATACTCTGCCCCCACCACCACACACGCATGTATACTCTGCCGCCACCACAGACGCCTGTATACTCTGCCACCAGCACCGACGCCTGTATACTCTGCCACCAGCACCGACGCCTGTATACTCTGCCACCACCACACACGCCTGTATACTCTGCCACCACCACACACGCCTGTACACTCTGCCACCGCCACACACGCCTGTACACTCTGCCACCGCCACACACGCCTGTACACTCTGCCACCGCCACACACGCCTGTACACTCTGCCACTGCCACACACGCCTGTACGCTCTGCCACCGCCACACACGCCTGTACACTCTGCCACCGCCACACACGCCTGTACACTCTGCCACCGCCACACACGCCTGTACACTCTGCCACCGCCACACACGCCTATACACTCTGCCACCGCCACACACGCCTTACACTCTGCCACGACCACACACGCCTGTACACTCTGCACCACCCCACACACGCCTGTACACTCTGCCACCACCACACATGCTTGTACACTCTGCCACCCCACACACGCCTGTACACTCCCGCCACCACCACAGACGCCTTATACCTTCCCGCCACCACCACAGACGCCTGTATACTCTCCCGCCACCACCACAGACGCCTGTATACTCTCTCCGCCACCACCACAGACGCCTGTATACTCTCCCGCCACCACCACAGACGCCTGTATACCTCCCGCCACCACCACAGATGCCTGTATACTCTGCCCCCACCACCACACACGCATGTATACTCTGCCCCACCACAGACGCCTGTATACTATGCCACCAGCACCGACGCCTGTATACTCTGCCACCACACCGACGCCTGTATACTCTGCCACCACCACACACGCGCTGTATACTCTGCCACCACCACACAACGCCTGTAAACTCTGCCACCGCCACACAAGCCTGTACACTCTGCCACCTGCCACACAACGCCTGTACACTCTGCCACCGCCACACACGCCTGTACACTCTGCCACCGCCACACAACGCCTGTACACTCTGCCACCGCCCGCCACACCACGCCCTGTACACTCTGCCACCGCCACACACGCCTGTACACTCTGCCACCGCCACACATGCCTGTACACTCTGCCACCGCCACACACCCTGTACACTCTGCCACCCCTCACACACTGCCTGTACACTCTGCCACCACCACACACGCCTGTACACTCTGCACCACCACACACGCCTGTACACTCTGCCACCACCACACACGCCTGTACACTCTGCCACGCACCACACAACAACGACCCGCTGTACACTCTGCCACCACCACACACGTCTGTACACTCTGCCACCACCACACATGCCTGTACACTCTGCCACCACCACACACGCCTGTACACTCTGCCACCACCACACACGCCTGTACACTCTGCCACCACCACACACGCCTGTACACTCTGCCACCACCACAGACGCCTGTACACTTTGCCACCACCACAGACGCCTGTACACTCTGCCGCCACCAGCACACACGCCTGTATACTCTGCCGCCACCACCACAGATGCCTCTATACTCTGCCGCCACCACCACAGATGCCTGTATACTCTGCCACCACCACAGACGCCTGTATACTCTGCAACCAAAGACGCCTGTATACTCTGTATACCTCCTCACCCGCAGCCTACTATAGGGGTGGCCGTGCAGCATCCCCCCCCCCACCCTCCGGTCCTTAGCAGCGACTAAAGGGCGGCGGTGCTGGCCTCTGACAGCACCCCCCTCCGCCCCCACCACCACACCCGCCTGTATACTCTGCCACCACCACAGACACCTGTATACTCTGCCACCACAGACGCCTGTATACTCTGCCACCACCACAGCCGCCTGTATACTCTGCCACCACCACAGCCGCCTGTATACTCTGCCACCACCACAGCCGCCTGTATACTCTGATACCCACCACAGCCGCCTCTATACTCTGCTACCCACACAGCCGCCTCTATACTCTGCAACCCACACAGCCGCCTCTATACTCTGCTACCCACACAGCCGCCTCTATACTCTGCTACCCACACAGCCGCCTCTATACTCTGCTACCCACACAGCCGCCTCTATACTCTGCTACCCACAGAGCCGCCTCTATACTCTGCTACCCACAGAGCCGCCTCTATACTCTGCTACCCACAGAGCCACCTGTACAATCTGCTACCCACAGAGCCTTCTCTATACTCTGCTACCCACACAGCGGCCTGTATAATCTGCTACCCACAAACCCGCCTGTATACTCCACTACCCACAGACCCGCCTGTATACTCTGCTACCCACAAAGCCGCCTGTATACTTTACTACCCACAGAGCCACCTGTATAATCTCCTACCCTCAGAGCCACCTGTATAATCTCCTACCCTCAGAGCCGTCTGTATACTCTGCTACCCACTGACCCGCCTGTATACACACAATTCATTTCACCCTGCTCCCGATGCAATTGCATCGGGCCTTTTTACTAGTATTTATATAAAGCTGAGTGTATGTGTGTGTATCAAAGCTCCGCCCCTGGTAGTGGCATGGTAGGACAGGGACCCATCAGATCTAAGGTTACCTTGTCATGGTTTAAGGGAAAACCGTTACTGGCCAATATGTGTACTAAGAACCTTACTTTACAAAGATAAAATATCCCTAAAAAAAATCCAAAAATTAAATTTTTTCCAAAAACGCATGTTTTCATATTTTTTCTCAAATGCATAGGTGCTTTACTTCTATCTATCCATATGTGTATATACACACATGATTGGCAGTGATTGAGTGCTGCTGTGAACCTTTTTTGTAGATAGATATAAAAAGATGGAGAGATATAGGTAGTTGGATAGACAGACAGATAGACAGACAGACAGACAGACAGACAGACAGATTGACACAGCATGGTCTTTTATAGCCACTGTTCCATGACATCACATAAGCCATTGTGACATCATCCTATGTAAATGAGCACATGACATAACAGGAAGACCAAACCTAGAGGGCAAGTCACATGATCAGCTTGACTGATAGGCCTGAGTTTGACAACAGTTCTAAAGTCTGTATCTACTCTATAATTGCCGTAGGCATTTTCATGTCGGCCCCCGAAAACGCCGTGGCTATGTCACACTGTGACGTCACCACGCGCGAGCAATGGCCGCTAAGCGGCCATTGCGAGTCGCTGGCCGAAAATAGAACCAGAGGCTCGGCTACAAAGTTAGCGATTTACCGCTCAGGCAGCGACTCGCAATGGTCGCGGCCATTGCGAGTCGCTGCCTGAGCGGTAAATCGCTAACTTTGTGGCCGAGCCTCTGGTTCCATTTTCGGCCAGCGACTCGCAATGGCCGCGAAGCGGCCATTGCGAGCACTCAGCCCCAATAAGTATTGAACACCCCCCAAAAAGTATTGAACACACCCCAATAAGTATTGAACGCGTCACAATAAGTATTGAACGGGCCCCAAAAAGTATTGAACGCGTCCCAATAAGTATTGAACACACCCCAATAAGTATTGAACGCGCCCCAAAAAGTATTGAACACACCCCAAAAAGTATTGAACGCGCCCCAAAAAGTATTGAACGCGCCCCAAAAAGTATTGAACACACCCCAATAAGTATTGAACGCCCCCCAAAAAGTATTGAACACACCCCAATAAGTATTGAACGCGCCCCAAAAAGTATTGAACGCGCCCCAAAAAGTATTGAACACACCCCAAAAAGTATTGAACGCGCCCCAAAAAGTATTGAACGCGCCCCAAAAAGCATTGAACGCGCCCCAAAAAGCATTGAACGCGCCCCAAAAAGTATTGAACACGTCCTAAAAAGTATTGAACGCGCCCCAATAAGTATTGAACGCGCCCCAAAAAGCATTGAACGCGCCCCAATAAGTATTGAACGCGCCCCAAAAAGTATTGAACGCGTCCCAAAAAGTATTGAACGCGCCCCAATAAGTATTGAACGCGCCCCAAAAAGCATTGAACGCGCCCCAAAAAGCATTGAATGCGCCCCAATAAGTATTGAACGCGCCCCAAAAAGTATTGAACGCGTCCCAAAAAGTATTGAACGCGCCCCAATAAGTATTGAACGCGCCCCAATAAGTATTGAACGCGCCCCAATAAGTATTGAACGCGCCCCAAAAAGTATTGAACGCCCCCCAAAAAGTATTGAACGCGCCCCAAAAAGTATTGAACACGTCCCAAAAAGTATTGAACGCGCCCCAATAAGTATTGAACGCGCCCCAAAAAGCATTGAACGCGCCCCAATAAGTATTGAACGCGCCCCAAAAAGTATTGAACGCGTCCCAAAAAGTATTGAACGCGCCCCAAAAAGTATTGAACGCGCCCCAAAAAGTATTGCTATTAATGCTATTATTAATGCTAATAATGCTATTATTAATGCTATTAATGCTATTAATAATGTTATTAATGCTATTATTAATGCTATTAATGCTAATAATAATGCTATTAATGCTATTAATATTGTTATTAATGCTATTATTAATGCTAATAATGCTAATAATAATGCTATTAATGCTATTAATAATGTTATTAATGCTATTATTAATGCTAATAATGCTATTATTAATGCTATTAATGCTATTATTAATGCTATTAATGCTAATAATAATGCTATTAATGCTATTAATAATGTTATTAATGCTATTATTAATGCTAATAATGCTATTATTAATGCTATTAATGCTATCAATAATGTTATTAATGCTATTATTAATGCTATTAATGCTAATAATAATGCTATTAATGCTATTAATATTGTTATTAATGCTATTATTAATGCTAATAATGCTAATAATAATGCTATTAATGCTATTAATAATGTTATTAATGCTATTATTAATGCTAATAATGCTATTATTAATGCTATTAATGCTATTATTAATGCTATTAATGCTAATAATAATGCTATTAATGCTATTAATAATGTTATTAATGCTATTATTAATGCTATTAATGCTAATAATAATGCTATTAATGCTATTAATAATGTTATTAATGCTATTATTAATGCTAATAATGCTAATAATAATGCTATTAATGCTATTAATAATGTTATTAATGCTATTATTAATGCTAATAATGCTATTATAAATGCTATTAATGCTATTAATAATGTTATTAATGCTATTATTAATGCTATTAATGCTAATAATAATGCTATTAATGCTATTAATAATGTTATTAATGCTAATATTAATGCTTATAATTCTAATAATAATTCTATTAATGCTATTAATAATGTTATTAATGCTATTATTAATGCTAATAATGCTAATATTAATGCTATTAATAATGATATTAATGCTATTATTAATGCTATTAATGCTAATAATAATGCTATTAATGCTATTAATAATGTTATTAATGCTATTATTAATGCTATTAATGCTATTAATAATGTTATTAATGCTATTATTAATGCTATTAATGCTAATAATAATGCTATTAATGCTATTAATAATGTTATTAATGCTATTATTAATGCTATTAATGCTAATAATAATGCTATTAATGCTATTAATAATGTTATTAATGCCATTATTAATGCTAATAATGCTATTATTAATGCTATTAATGCTATTAATAATGTTATTAATGCTATTATTAATGCTATTAATGCTAATAATAATGCCAGGCCTGAGACTGGGACAAGGGGGCATCCTCTACGTCTGGAGGGAAGAAGGTTTAATCATAATCACAGACGTGGATTCTTTACTGTAAGAGCAGTGAGACTATGGAACTCTCTGCCACATGATGTTGTAATGAGTGAGTCACTACTAACATTTAAGAAGGGCCTGGATGCCTTTCTTGAAAACTATAATATTACCGGTTATATATACTAGATTCTTTGATAGGGCGTTGATCCAGGGAATTAGTCTGATTGCCGTATCTGGAGTCAGGAAGGAATTTTTTCCCCCAATGTGGAGCTTAGTGTTGCCATTAATGCTATTATTAATGCTAATAATGCTATTATTAATGCTATTAATAATGTTAATAATGCTATTATTAATGCTATTAATGCTATTAATAATGTTATTAATGCTATTATTAATGCTATTAATGTTAATAATAATGCTATTATTGCTATTAATAATGTCATTAATGCTATTATTAATGCTATTAATGCTAATAATGCTATTAATAATATTATTAATGCTATTATTAATGCTAATAATGCTATTATTAATGCTATTAATGCTAATAATAATGCTATTAATGCTATTAATACTGCTATTACTGCTAATAATAATGCTATTGCTTACATTATTGCTATTGATGATGCGATTATTATTTAAAAATCTTTAAAAAAACAATAAACATATTTTAGATACCCGATGCATTTGCATCAGGCTAACAGCTATAACTACTATAATCAAATTAATGCACGTTCTAGAATCCCGATGCATTTGCATCGGGCTCACAGCTAGTATTTATATAAAGCTGAGTGTATGTGTGTGTATCAAAGCTCCACCCCCCCTAGTGGCATGGTAGGACAGGGACCCATCAGATCTAAGGTTACCTTGTCATGGTTTAAGGGCAAACAGTTACTGGCCAATATGTGTACTAAGAACCTTACTTTACAAAGATAAAATATCCCCCCAAAAAATCCCAAAATTAA
>JARQOC010002561.1:0-23922 GCA_033576535.1 Allobates femoralis | reverse complement strand
AAATTCGGGATTTTTTTGGGTTTAAAAGGGGTTTTTCCTAAAGAAAAGAATATCTGCTTCTGTTTTCGTAGTCTATGCAAGTCTGGTCCCCGTGAGGGGGGTGAATTAAGGCCATGAGCATTAATTGTTGCAAACGTAATATTCTTACCGGTGTCGGGCATGTTGTAGATTTGGGCGATCGCTGACACCCGGGATCGGGTCGTGCTCCGTGCCTAATAGGGTCGGGGGATGGGTAAGAGCGAAGATAGGGAAAAAGAATCAGAAAAGAAAAGAAGTCCTAATAAAGGGGAGAGAAAAAAAATTAAAAGTCACTTTTTAACAAACAAGTAGAAAAGTATAAACCCAAATATAAAGTTCAACATTTTTTTTGAACTATTGAAACCCAAATTCGGGGGGTTATACAAAACGAATTAACACAAGCAACTGCATTATACATATCAAATAGTAGAAAATGCTTAAGATATGGTGGGAGAGGGTTAGGCTCTGCAATGACCTCCGGTAAACAGAAATTAGTTTCCCTGCTCCCAAATTCGCCTAAGGGGGAGAGAAAACATGACAATAACAGCTCCCCACCAGGCAAAAACGCGTTAGTAGAGCGCGAATAAATGTAGGGGAACCGGGGAAGGCTAGTAAGGAAAAAAAATAAAAAAAAAAAATAAAATTTTATGTAATAAAGAAAGACATAAGATCAATGTCAATCAGCCTAGGGTTGACACCATTTTTGTCATGTTAGACGCTATTCTTCCCGGATATAGCTCAGGGGGCATCGTCCGGGTCCTTGGCAGATGGTGATTTAGCGATCTTCCTTTTAATTCGTTGCGATTTGGGGTTTGCCTGTTCCCAAAGGGCGTGGGACCTAGGAGGGGGTTGTATCTTTGAGGCTGAGGGAAAGTTTCCCAATCCGGGATTTGCAAGAGAATTCCAAAGTCTCACAGGCCGCTTTCAGATCTGCGGGGGTTTCTGATGGTGATTCCCTGCCCTCCGCCGTTAAAAAAGACCCCAAAACCCGGAAACCCAAAGCGAAAGGGGATGTCCCTTCGGGTAGGAGTGCATTTGTAAAGGGTTTCAGTAGCCATCTTTTTTTTTCAAGGGAGGGGCCACAATCTTGGAAAAAATGGTTTCGGGTACCTTCATGGGTTAATCTCCTGTCGTTCCCGTGCTCCCCGGCATCTTAAAACGAATATCCCAGGACGGCATAAACACATGTCGGGGAGCCTCTTTCCCTTTTTGGTGGGTTTTGTCGGTTTTGCTCTATGGATCCGCACCAATTCAATTCCTAGGTTCATGTTCAGAAAGTAAGTCTTTAAAGATCTCCACCCACTTTTCTATGCTTCATTGGCCACAGATTCAGGAGACCTTAATCCATATTCTGGGGGGGCGTCTCGGGTTTTTTAAAGATCCTCAGACACCATAGATGGCTTTATGTGGTGTTCCTTTCTCCCTTTAAGGCCAAAAAGGATTGCATTTGAGTGGGGTATATTTTTTTGGGCAATTTCCAGTGCATCTAACCGTGTCCCTTGGGGCTGAGGTCACTTTAATCTCCGCTACTCCTCGCCCAATTTGGGCCGATAGCTTTTTGGCAAGGCTCTTTTGATAAAGGAGCGGGTCACCTTTGGGTTCTCCAATCACTACCTCCTTCTGAATCACTCCCACGTCGAGCCCCCTGTGGTCCCCTGTGCAATCAGCGGACTTCTTGTTGTTTTAGGGTGCCCCTCCACGACGCCTTTTTTTTTAAGGAAAGGGTCAACGCCCGGCTTGGGTATAGCCTTTTGCGGATTTAGCCCACTCTTGGTGGTTTAAATGGTCTTTTTTTCCCCCAGGTATTATTTTTTCAAGTGTGAATATTTGTGCAGTTTAAGCCTTTATGACCCCTCCGGGTTTGGTTAAAAGGCATTTAAGGGTTCTTTGGGTCCAAATTGTGCCCTTTTTAGGATAAAAACAGTGAAAGCAGGAGCCCCTCCCAGTACTGTTAATGAGCACCTGGTTCAGAGAGTAAAGGGGTGCTTGCTGGGGGTCCTCTACCTCTTTTTGTTGTGTATCAGGTTATTAGGATGTCAAAAAAGTCCATTGACAGTGATGGGGATTATCAGGGTAATCCCAGGATAAGTACACTGCCCAGTCCTTATAAGCTGATCATATAGAGTCCCTTCAAGACGTTAGTTCCCAGATGGATGGGGGGCTTCTCTCTGCGATATATGGTGTAAGATGTGAGGGGTGAATATCACCTCCACCTTCCCCCAGTGACCAACTGACCCCGTTGCCTCTTCACCTCACTATTGTAATCCCTGTCACCACAGATACAGTCCAGGCCATCCACAGTTCTGTATTTTTATACACAGTGCGCAGTGACAGGCTGTCCCTTATGATGAGGTTCAGCCTCCACTTACCCTCTCCTGCAGCTCTCTCCGTCTGAAGATGAGCGTGTCCTGGAGGTTTTTTCGGATAGTTTATGTCTCTCCCAGCAGGTCTGAGGCTACCAGCTCCCTCTGTCTGCAGGCTCCGTTTCTTCCTGAGTGATCGGCCGTAGCGCAGACCTCGGTCTCAAACGCCCCTGAGCACCCCTGACGGAATCGCACGCTGGGAATGTGCGGCGGGGGTAGGAATACCTGGTCTCCCACGTACACCCGCGGTCTCCTCAGGCTACAGACCGGGCGCTGTGCCTCCGAGTGCCCGCCGCTCCTCTCCACTCGCAGCAGATGTTGGCAGATCCGGCGCGGCCTAGCAGGGCAGGCGCCGCCGCAGCTCTCCCTCGTGGTGCAGGGGGGGCTGGTAGGGAAATCCGGTCCTGTGCCTCGTTCCCCCGGTCCGATTGCTAAAAGAAGCACAGTGACCGGTTCAGGGGGGTGGTGGCTGTTTAGCTGTGGGTCCGAGGGGCTCCGGTGGGTAGCCTGCGGGGGTGGATGGCTGGGATGCTGTGTTCCCGGTTGTGGAGCTACTGGTTACACGTCCTCCTCACATCGCGACCATCTTGGACTCCGACAAAAAGATTTCCAATATCTACAGTTGTGCTTGGGAAATAAGTCAAAGTTTTAATACTCTGTTACTAAAGGCATGAGCCTAAGTAAGAATCATGGTGAAAATAGCTTGCCCTTGCTTTCTTTTAAACGATACTCAAAAACTTCTTACCTAATGCATTGACTCATAGACAAAAAAGATTTCCAATATCTACAGTTGTGCTTTGAACTGAGTCAAAAGTTTTAATACTGTGTTTACTAAAGGCATGAGCCTAAGTAAGAATCATGGTGAAAATAGCATGCCCCTGCTTTTTTTTAAAAGATACTCAAAAAAATTTTTCCCTAATGCATTGATACTCTTAGACAAAAAGATTTCCAATATCTTACGGTTGGCCTGGAACTAAGTCAAAGTTTTAATACACTGTTACTAAGGGCATGAGCCTTAGTAAGAAATCATGGATTAAGTAGCTTGCCTTTGCTTTCTTTTAAAAGATACTCAAAAACGTTTTCCCTAAAGCAATTGATACTCATTAGACAAAAAGATTTCCAATATCTACAGTTGTGCTTGGAACTAAGTCAAAGTTTTAATACTGTGTTACTAAAGGCATGAGCCCCAAGTAAGAATCATGGTAAAAATACATACCATTTCTTACTTTTAAAATATACTCAAAAACTTTTTCCCTAATGCTTTGATACTCATAGACAAAAGATTTCCAATATCTACGGTTGTGCATGGAACTGAGTCACAGTTTTAATACACTGTTACTAAGGGCATGATCCTTAGTAAGAATCAAAGGATTAAGTAGCTTGGCCTTGCTTTCTTTTAAAATATACTCAAAAACATTTCCCTAATGCTTTGATACTCATAGACAAATAAGATTTCCAATATCTACAGTTGTGCTTGGAACTAAGTCAAAGTTTTAATACTGGTTACTAATGGCATGAACCTAAGTAAGAATCATGGTGAAAATAGCATGCCCTTGCTTTCTTTTAAAATATACTCAAAAACTTTTTCCTAATGCTTTGATACTCATTAGACAAAAAGATTTCGAATATCTACGGTTGTGTTTGAAACTTGAGTGAAAGTTTTAATATTCTGTTACTAAGTGCATGAGCCTAAGTAAGAATCATGGTAAAAATCGCTTGTTCTTCTTTCTTTAAAAGATACTGAAAAACTTCTTACCTAATGCAATGACTCATAGACAACAAAGATTTCCAATATCTACATTGTGCTTTGAACTGAGTCAAAGTTTTCAATATTCTGTTACTAAGTGCATGAGCCTAAGTAAGAATCATGGTAAAAATCGCTTGTTCTTGCTTTCTTTTAAAAGATACTGAAAAACTTCTTACCTAATGCAATGACTCATAGACAACAAAGATTTCCAATATCTACAGTTGTGCTTTGAACTGAGTCAAAGTTTTAATACTGTGTTACTAAAGGCATGAGCCTAAGTAAGAATCAGGGTGAAAATAGCATGCCCTTGCTTTCTTTTAAAAGATACTCAAAAAACTTTTTCCCTAATGCTTTGATACTCATAGACAAAAAGATTTCCAATATCTACGGTTTGTGCCTGGAACTGAGTCAAATTTTAATACACTGTTTTTAAAGGGGCATGAGTCTTAGTAAGAATCATGGATTAAGTAGCTTGGCCTGCTTTCTTTTAAAAGATACTCAAAAACGTTTTTCCTAATGCATTGATACTCATAGACAAAAAGATTCCCAATATCTACAGTTGTGCTTGGAACTAAGTCAAAGTTTTAATACTCTGTTACTAATGGCATGAACCTAAGTAAGAATCATGGTGAAAATAGCATGCCCTTGCTTTCATTTAAAAATATACTCAAAAACTTTTTCCCTAATGCTTTGATACTCATAACAAAAAGATTTCCAATATCTACGGTTGTGCATGGAACTGAGTCACAGTTTTAATACACTTTTTACAAAGGGGCATGATCCTTAGTAAGAATCATGGATTAAAGTAGCTTGGCCTTGCTTTCTTTTAAAATATACTCAAAAATTTTTCCCTAATGCTTTGATACTCATAGACAAAAAGATTTCCAATATCTACGGTTGTGCTTGGAACTGAAAGTTTTAATATTCTTTTACTAAGTGCATGAGCCTAATAAGAATCATGGTGAAAATAGCATGCCCTTGCTTTCTTTTAAACGATACTCAAAAACTTCTTACCTAATGCATTGACTCATAGACAAAAAAGATTTCCAATATCTACAGTTGTGCTTTGAACTGAGTCAAAGTTTTAATATTCTGTTACTAAGGGCAGGAGCCTAAGTAAGAATAATGGTAAAAATCGCTGTTGTTGCTTTCTTTTAAAAGATACTGAAAAACTTCTTACCTATTGCTTTTACTCATAGACAACAAGATTTCCAATATCTACAGTTGTGCTTCGAACTGAGTCAAAGTTTTTAAAACTCTGTTACTAAATGCATGAGCCTAAGTAAGAATCATGGGTAAAAATAGTATGCCCTTGCTTTCTTTTAAAAGATACTCAAAAACTTTTTCCTAAATGCATTGATACTCTTAGACAAAAAGATTTCCAATATCTACGGTTGTGCCTGGAACTGAGTCAAAGTTTTAATACACTGTTACTAAGGGCATGAGTCTTAGTAAGAATCATGGATTAAGTAGCTTGGCCTTGCTTTCTTTTAAAAGATACTCAAAAACGTTTTCCCCAAAATGCATTGATACTGATAGACAAAAAGATTTCCAATATCTACAGTTTGTGCTTGGAACTAAGTCAAAGTTTTAAATACTCTGTTACTAATGGCATGAACTTAAGTAAGAATCATGGTGAAAAATAGCATACCCTTGCTTTCTTTTAAAATATACTCAAAAACGTTTTCCCCCTTTAATGCTTTGATACTCATAGACAAAAAGATTTCGAATATCTACGGTTGTGCTTGGAACTGAGTGAAAGTTTAATATTCTGTTACTAAGTGCATGAGCCTAAGTAAGAATCAGGGTAAAAAATCGCTTGTTCTTGCTTTCTTTTAAAAGATACTGAAAAACTTCTTACCTAATGCAATGACTCATATACAAAAAAGATTCCAATATCTACAGTTGTGCTTTGAACTGAGTCAAAGTTTTAATACTGTGTTACTAAAGGCATGACCTAAGTAAGAATCATGGTAAAAATAGCATGCCCTTGCTTTCTTTTAAAAGATACTCAAAAACTTTTTCCCCTAATGCATTGATACTCTTAGACAAAAAGATTTCCAATATCTACGGTTGTGCCTGGAACTGAGTCAAAGTTTTAATACACTTTTACTAAGGGCATGAGCCTTAGTAAGAATCATTGATTAAGTAGCTTGGCCTTGCTTTCTTTTAAAAGATACTCAAAAACGTTTTCCCTAATGCATTGATACCTCTTAGACAAAAAGATTTCCAATATCTACGGTTGTGCCTGGAACTGAGTCAAAGTTTTAATACTCTGTTACTAATGGCATGAGCCTAAGTAAGAATCATGGTGAAAATAGCTTGCCCTTGCTTTCTTTTAACGATACTCAAAAACTTCTTACCTAATGCATTGACTCATAGACAAAAAAGATTTCCAATATCTACAGTTGTGCTTTGAAATGAGTCAAAGTTTTAATATTCTGTTACTAAGGGCATGAGCCTAAGTAAGAATCATGGTAAAAATAGTATGCCCTTGCTTTCTTTTAAAAGATACTCAAAAACTTCTTACCTAATGCATTGATACTCTTAGACAAAAAGATTTCCAATATCTATGGTTGTGCATGGAACTGAGTCAAAGTTTTAATACACTGTTACTAAGGGCATGAGCCTAGTAAGAGTCATGGATTAAGTAGCTTGGCCTTGCTTTCTTTTAAAATATACTCAAAAACTTTTTTCCCTAATGCATTGATACTCATAGACAAAAAAGATTTCCAATATCTACAGTTGTGCTTGGAACTAAGTCAAAGTTTTAATACTCTGTTACTAATGGCATGAACCTAAGTAAGAATCATGGTGAAAAATAGCATGCCCTTGCTTTCTTTTAAAATATACTCAAAAACTTTTTCCCTAATGCTTTGATACTCATAGACAAAAAGATTTCCAATATCTACGGTTGTGCATGGAACTGAGTCACAGTTTTTAATACAGTTACTAAGGGCATGATCCTTATAAGAATCATGGATTAATAGCTTGGCCTTGCTTTCTTTTAAAATATACTCAAAAACTTTTCCCTAATGCTTTGATACTCATAGACAATAAAGATTCCAATATCTAACGGTTGTGCTTGGAACTGAGTGAAAGTTTTAATATTCCGTTTACTAAGTGCAGATCCTAAGTAAGAATCATGGTGAAAATAGCAATGCCCTTGCTTTCTTTTAAACGATACTCAAAAACTTCTTACCTTATGCATTGCTCATAGACAAAAAAGATTTCCAATATCTACAGTTGTGCTTTGAACTGAGTCAAAGTTTTTAAATATTCTGTTACTAAGGGCATGAGCCTAAGTAAGAATAAAGGTAAAAATCGCTTGTTGTTGCTTTCTTTTAAAAGATACGAAAAACTTCTTACCTATTCATTTACTTATAGACATACAAAGATTTCCAATATCTACAGTTGTGCTTCGAAACTGAGTCAAAGTTTTAATACTCCTCTTTACATACTGGCATGAGCCTAAGTAAGAATCATGGTGAAAATAGCATGCCCTTGCTTTCTTTTAAAATATACTCAAAAACTTTTCCCTAATGCTTTAATACTCATAGACAAAAATATTTCCAATATCTACGGTTGTGCTTGGAACTGAGTCAAAGTTTTAATAACTGTGTTACTAAAGACATGAGCCTAATAAGAATCATGGTGAAAATAGCATGCCCTTGCTTTCTTTTAAAAGATACTCAAAAAACTTTTTCCCTAATGCTTTTGATTCTCATAGACAAAAAGATTTCCAAATCTACGGTTGTGCCTGGAACTGAGTCAAAGTTTAATACACTGTTACTAAGGGCATGAGTCTTAGTAAGAATCATGGATTAAGTAGCTTGGCCTTGCTTTCTTTTAAAAGATATACTCAAAAACGTTTTCCCTAATGCATTGATACTGATAGACAAAAAGATTTCCAATATACTACAGTTGTGCTTGGAACTAAGTCAAAGTTTTAATACTCTGTTACTAATGGCATGAACTTAAGTAAGAATCATGGTGAAAATAGACATGCCCTTCCTGTTCTTTTAAAATATACTCAAAAACTTTTTCCCAAAATGCTTTGATAATCATAGACAAAAAGATTTCGAATATCTAACGTTGTGCTTGGAACTGAGTGAAAGTTTAATATTCTGGTTACTAAGTGCATGAGCCTAAGTAAGAATCATGGTAAAAATCGCTTGTTCTTGCTTTCTTTTTAAAAGATACTGAAAAACTTCTTACCTAATGCAATGACTCATAGACAAAAAAGATTTCCAATATCACAGTTGTGCTTTTAACTGAGTCAAAGTTTTAATACTGTGTTACTAAAGCATGAGCCTAAGTAAGAATCATGGTAAAAATAGCATGCCCATTGCTTTCTTTTAAAAGATACTCAAAAACTTTTTCCCTAATGCATTGATACTTTTAGACAAAAGAATTTCCAATAATCTACGGTTGTGCCTGGAACTGAGTCAAAGTTTTTAATACACTGTTACTAAGGGCATGAGTCTTAGTAAGAATCATGGATTAAGTAGCTTGGCCTTGCTTTCTTTTAAAAGATACTCAAAAACGTTTTCCCTAATGCATTGATACTCATAGACAAAAAGATTTCCAATATCTACAGTTGTGCTTGGAACTAAGTCAAAGTTTTAATACTGTGTTACTAATGGCATGAACCTAAGTAAGAATCATGATGAAAATAGCATGCCCTTGCTTTCTTTTAAAATTATACTCAAAAACTTTTTTTTCCTAAAGCTTGATACTCATAGACAAAAAATTTCGAATATCTACGGTTGTGCTTGGAACTGAGTGAAAGTTTTAATATTCTGTTACTAAGTGCATGAGTCTAAGTAAGAATCATGGTAAAAATCGCTTGTTTCTTGCTTTCTTTTAAAAGATACTGAAAAACTTCTTAACCTAATGCAATGACTCATAGACAACAAAGATTTTCAATAATCTACAGTTGTGCTTTCGAACTGAGTCAAAGTTTTAAATACTCTGATTACTAAAGGCATGAGCCTAAGTAAGAATCATGGTGAAAATAGCATGCCCTTGCTTCTTTAAAAGAACTCAAAAACTTTTTCCCTAATGCTTTGATACTCATAGACAAAAAGATTTCCAATATCTAACGGTTGTGCCTGGAACTGAGTCAAAGTTTTAATACACTGTTATTAAGGGCATGAGTCTTAGTAAGAATCATGGATTAAGTAGCTTGGCCTTGCGTTTCTTTTAAAAAGATACTCAAAAACGTTTTCCCCGAATGCATGATACTCATAGACAAAAAGAATTCCAATATCTACAGTTGTGCTTGGAACTAAGTCAAAGTTTTAATAACTCTTTTTTACTAATGGCATGAGCCTAAGTAAGAATCATGGTGAAAATAGCTTGCCCTTGCTTTCTTTTAAACGATACTCAAAAACTTCTTACCTAATGCATTGACTCATAGACAAAAAAGATTTCCATATTCACAGTTGGCTTCGAACTGAGTCAAAGTTTTAATACTCTGTTTACTAAATTGCATGAGCCTAAGTAAGAATCATGGTAAAAATAGTATGCCCTTGCTTTCTTTTAAAAGATACTCAAAAACTTTTTCCTAAATGCATTGAACTCAAAGACAAAAAGATTCCAATATCACGGTTGTGCCTGGAACTGACAAAGTTTTAAATAACTGTTACTAAGGGCATGATCTAGAAGAATCATGGATTAAGGAGCTTGGCTTGCTTTCTTTTAAAAGAAAACCCCAAAAAACGTTTTTCCTAATGCATGATACTCATAGACAAAAGATTCCATATCACATTTGTGCTGGACTAAGTCAAAGTTTTAATACTCGTTACTAAAAATCATGAACCAAGAAAAGAATCAGGTGAAAATAGCATCCCCCCCCTTTGCTTTCTTTTAAAATATACTCAAAACTTTTTTCCTAATGCTTTGATACTCATAGACAAAAAGATTTCCAATATCTACGTTTGTGCATGGAACTGAGTCACAGTTTAATACACTGTTACTAAGGGATGATCTTAGTAAGAATCAGGTTTTAAGTAGCTGGCCTGCTTTCTTTTAAAATATATTTAAAAAAAAAAACCTTTTTCCCCTATGCTTTGAAAACCCAAACAAAAAGATTTCCAATACCCTACGTTTTGCTTGGAACTGAGTGAAAGTTTTAATTTTCCTGTTACTAAGTGCATAAATCCAAAGTAAAATCAGGTTTGAAATAGCATGCCATCCCTTTCTTTTAACGATACTCAAAAACTCTTACCAATGCATTGACTCAAGACAAAAAAGATTTTCCAATACCCTACAGTTTGTGCTTTGAACTGAGCAAAGTTTAATATTCTGTACAAGGCAGGAGCCAAGAAAAGAATAATGGTAAAAATCGCTTGTTGTGCTTTCTTTTAAAAGAACGAAAAATTTCCTTACCTATTGCTTTTACTCAAAAAACAACAAAAAAATTTCCAAATCTACAGTTTTGCTTCGAACTGAGTCAAATTTTTAATACTCTGTTACTAAAGGCATGACCAAAAGTAAAAATTTCATCTAAAAATATATGCCCTTTTCTTTTTTTTAAAAAAAATACCCCAAAACTTTTTCCAAAAGAGCATTAAATACTTTTAGAAAAAAAGATTTCCAATATCTACGGTTGTGCCGGGAACTGATCAAATTTTTAAAAATACACTGTTACTAAGGGCCCCCCCCCCCTTTGAGTTTTAGTAAGAATCATGGATTAATAGCTGGCCTTGCTTTTTTTTTTAAAAGAACTCAAAAACGTTTTCCTGAATGCATGAACCATAGAAAAAAAGATTTCTTTCTTTTAAAAATTTTTTTTAAATTAACGCTTTGCAGTAACATGTAATAGACAGTAAATAAAACATTTTCAACATTTATAGTATTGAGTAATTTTTCAAAGAAGAAAAATCCAGGTATAACTGGAATACTAAACGTACAATTAACGGCCATAAAAGGGCCAACCCCACCCCCCCCTAGACGTTCAAAGGTTTTTGGGTCCGCAGTGCCGATCGACGCTCCACCGCTCCCAGAGCTTTGGGAAAGGGTGAGGGGGGAAAGGCGATCGCACCCCGGCAACACTGCCCCAAAAAGGTAGGAGGGGTCGTAGCCAATCCATGTCTCACGAGAGCCGCAAAAATAAAACCGGGCCATTTTTAAGAAGTGCACATTGTTGGCTTTCATTAATAATTCAACCTAAAAACTAAAGAGAGTAAAATAAAGTCAAGCCCCTTCCATAGGGAGGGCACCCCAAAAAAAGAGTCAAGAGAGAAGTAAAAGAAGAAACCCAAAGAGGAAAGAGAGGGGTGGGGGTGGAGTTAGGACACGGACATCCATCAATTGAATAAATGTTCGTGATATCAAGTCAGGATTCATCTGTATCTACCAGGGGACCGGGGTTTAAGAAAGAAGCTCGATGTGGTTCCAATAAGACACCGTTTTTCTGCACAAGGGACACGATGAACTTTAGTGTGGAGCTGTTGGAGCGAGGGACTCAGTCGATCGCCAAAAACGGGAATTTGGAGTTTTTGGGGCCGCAATTATATTCTGGCCAAGATTGATGTATATTTTTTGTAGGCCATAGCCTGAAATTTTTGCAAAAATTGTTTCAGGAGTTTAATTGCCCCTTTTTCCTTGAACCCAATAATCAGTTTTTTTTTAGTTATTTGCCAAATGAAATATACAGGACATTGCCACCAGATGTTGAAAGTAGTTTTCCATTTCGGCACCACCCTCCAGCACTCAGCCTTGGATGGACCCCCCATCTCTGGGATTTAAGGGATCAAATAAACCCCTCGTTATTTTTATATGAATTTTCTGTGCTCGAACACATTGGGTGGGCCCATGGAGGTTTAATTGAATTATAGGCGATGAAGGTTAAAGTTGTCAAGTCCGGATGTCTTTGCAAGTCTTGGCAGGGAGAAGCACCATCTCGGATAAGTGGTCTAAGGTAATACCAGAATATATAGGGGGCTCTTGGAAAGTCCAGTCGGAGACGATGTAGAGCAGTGCTAGAATGTCAGATAGCGACAAAAGGGTATATTTGGTGGGGCTAGAGCGTCTAATGAGTCACGCCAGAGAGTTAATAAGCGTGTTTTTTAGTATGGGGATTATCACTATACGTTCAAGTTCGATATTGAAGTGCATTAGGAATAGCGCTCTGAGGGTAGGGGAGCAAGTGCCTGCTTTCAATCTCTATCCACGGCTTTTTCGCGAAATCCCTCGAATTATGTCTACCTGTTCTCGTCCAGGATGCTGCCTGATAGTACACGCCTGATGTCCGGCACACCCATGCCCCCTGCTGATTTTGGGAGGGTAAAGTGTAACGGTATGCCACGCGCGATCTCCTGAGTCCATCCAATATATATTTGGAGAAAAGGTAGTTCACTTTATGGAGATAGGACGCCGGGATGTGTATGGGGAGCATTTGAATAGATAGTGAATTTTGTGCAATATCAAGCTCTTCATAAATGTTTTTTTCCTCCCCTCATTCCACGAGAGGTAAGCATCTCTCCATTGCATAATGAGCGTTGACGTGGAAGTGAGCAGAGGGGGAATTCAGTCTTGAACAAATCAGAATCTGGTGCGCCATCCAACTTCACCCCGAGGTATGTTATGTGGTCTTGGCAGTTGGAAGGGAAATGAGTTTTGTAAGGTCCAGAGTGGTATGATGGGGGATGCGAAAAGTCTAACGCTTCAGACTTGGACATAATTGATTTTAAAATTAGAAATGCGCCAGTATTGCTCCACTAGTGCTAACAGGCAGGGAACACCAATCAGAGTTTTGTGAGGAACCACAGGAGTCGTTCTGCAAACGCAGCAGATTTGAATGAGATATATTGATCTGAACGTCCCTCTAATATCTCGATGTTCCTGAATAGACAATCAGTAAGGGTTCCATATCCAGGACGAACAGAAGCGGAGATAGTGGGCAGCCCGTCAGTGCCGTTATGTATTAGTAAAGGCTTCGTCAACGTTTCATTGATCTGAATACGGGCCGTCGGGTTATGATGACAGGCAGAATGGTGCCAACTAGCGATGGGGGGAACCCGAAAATCAGTAGCGTCACCTCCAGATTAGGTCCAATCCACCCTGCTGTCGAAGCCTTCTCCGCGGCCGTGCCACTAACACTAAGGGTAGAATGGCGGATTCACATATAGAAGTATAGGTAAGTATTTTATGTGCGTTAACTTTAGACTTCCTTCCGCCCACGAGCCAAGATTGACCAACGAGATCAGTGAGGGCAAAAGATTCCTTATCCTATGAGCTATCATACTGGCCAAAAGTTTCAAATTCAACATTTAACAGTGAAATTGGCCTGTAATTACTGCATAAGTTTGAGGGTCTTTTACCTTCTTTATGTATCAAGGATATTTTTGCTTCTAGCATTTGCTGCGGGAGGGGCTTGCCCTCAAATGCCCTCGTTACAAACTCTTCAAGAGATGTGGTGCAGAAGGTGTGCAAACGTTTTTAGTAGTGGGCCTTGAATCCGTCTGGGGCTGGAGAATTTGCCAGGTGAGTGACACTTCGACAGGGTTTGGACTGGAGGTCATTCATGTGAATTGACCGATTCAGTGACTGTCGATGGTCTGACGTAACGTGGGGAGATTCAGTCGTGCAAGAAGTGGGAGTAGTCCAGGGGCGCCTCTGTTCCCTTAAGAGCCAGCGTGGTCCGCGGGTCTGAGATTATATACCCGGAGTAATAGTCCAAAAAGGCCGCTTCTATGTGTGATGGGTTGCTAGCTGTTTAGCCCCGTGAATAGATAATAGAGTGAAGTAGAGTGCGGCTTGCGCTTACGTAGTGGTTTTTCAGGAGGAAACCTTGGGAGGCCTTATCTCCAAGCGCATACATTCTATTTTTTCCAGGAGCGTAGCAATTTAGCTGATCGCATTGAGGATTTCTCTCAAATTCTCCTCAAATTGGAAAGAGTATCCAAGACTGTACGGTCAGAAGTATGTTTTATGGTCCCGTCTCCAAGCAAGAGAGTTCATCATAAAGTGTATGAACCTCCTGATGTCGTTTTTATTATGATAATGATGCAATGGAGATAAGGACACCTCTCAACACTGTCTAGTGGGCTTCCCAAAAGAATGTGGGAGATTTCTCATGTGTATCGTTAGCTTTGGAAGTAATGGTGAAGTGCAGTCTGTAATACTTTTCCCCTCGTCGTAGTGAGTCAAGTAGGAGTACGTATGAGTTCGCCAAGATCTGGATATCAGTACCTGTCTCAGAGGTGGACAATTGAGATAGAACTATATTATGGTCAGAATAAACATTGGGAATTATGTTCGCTTCAGATATCCGCGACAGAGCATAACTAGGTATCAAATATGGGGAGTCCAATGCGGTGGTGAAGCTTATGGGGTTGGAAAAAAAGTATAGTCTCGTGTGGTCGGGTCATATAGCGCCAAGAGTCAAGTAGATGCATATGAAGTTAGAAAAGCCCGTATCTTCCGCCAGAATCTCCTGGGTGTATACGTGGCCTTTCGTTTAGGATGTATCCAACATTGGCTCAAGCGCTATATTCAGATCCCCACCCACAATCAGGGTACCCTCTCAAAAGATCTCTATTTTTTTTGAGAGTAGAAACCAACCAGTTTAAGAGTTTTTTTTAGGTTCATATACACTGCATAGGGTTGTCATGAACCATTAGGATCCCTTCACACAGATATAGGCGTCCCAAAGGATCTACCAGAGATTCTCGATGTTGGAATAAGACCCCAGAGAGTAGTGCTATGGATACGCTCCCCCCCCCCCTTTTTTTGGGATCCTGACTGAGTGGAGGTGGCATGAGTACCAGGTGTTATATTGGCACATTCAAAATTCGGATTTTGTTGGGTTAAAATGGGTTATCCTGAAAGAAAAGAATATCTGCTATCTGCATTCGTAGTCTATGCAGAGTCTGGTGTCCCGTGAGGCGGGTGAATTTAAGGCCATGAGCATTAATTGTTTGAGCAAACGTAATATTCTTATTAACCGGTGACAGGCATGTTGTAGTAACATGGCGATCGTGGACCAGACATCCCTGGATTCTGGTCGTGCTCCGTGCTAATAGGGTCAGGGGATGGGTAGAGACGAAGATAGGGAAAAAGGAATCAGAAAGAGAGAATCCCTATATATTAAGGAGAGAAGAGAATGTAAAAGGCCACATTTTAACAAACATAGTAAAACAGTATAACCAATTTTATTATTTATTTTTTTTATAAAGTTCAACATAGTTTGTTTGAACTATTGATAACCAATTCGAGGTTAGTACAAAAACGGAATTAACACAACAACTGCATTATACATACAAATAGTAGAGATTATGCATAAGAAGTAATGGAAGGAGAGGGGTTATGGCTCTGCATGACCTCCGTAAACAGAAGATATATGCTTTCCCCTGCTCCCACATTCGCCATAAGGCCGGAGAGACTAACATGAGCAATAACAGCTCCCACCATGTCAAAAACGCGTTAGTAGAAGCGCGAATACATGTAGGGGGTTGAAACCTGTGGTAAGGCAATAAGGAAAAAAAAAAATCAAAAAAAATAAAATAAAATATTATGTAATAAAGAAAGACATAAGATCAATGTCAATCAGCCTATGTTGACACCCCACTTTGTCAGTGTTAAACAGCTATTCTTCCCGGATATTAGCTCAGGTGGCATCGTCCGGGTCCTGGCAGATGGTGATTTAGCGATCTTCCTTTTAATTCGTTGCGATTTCGGGGATGCCTGTTTGCCAAGGCCGTAGGACCTAGGATGGGTTGTATCTTTGAGGATAGTGGATAAGCTTAAAATCCGGTAATTTGTCAGATATATGTCCAAAGTCTCACAGGGCCGCTTTCAATCTGCGGAGTTCTGATGGTGATTCTCAGGCCCATCCCGCCGTTGACAAAGATCCCAACGGGAAGAGCCAGGCGAAAGCGATGTCCCTACTGTAGGAGTGCCTTTGTAAAGGGTTTCAGTAGCCATCGGTTTTTCAAGGGATGGCCGACAGATCTTGGAACAATTGGATTCGGGAACCTTCATAAGGTTATCTCCTGTCCCGTTCCGTGCTCTGGCGGAGAACTAGGTTCTTTACACGAAAGTCCAGGAAACGACATAGCACATTCTGGGAGCCTCTCCTTGTTGTGTGTTTAGGTCGTAGGCTCTATGGATCCGCACCCAATTCAATGTCCTGAGGGTCATGTTCAGAAAGTAATTCTTTAAAGATCTCCACTCCAGCCTTTTCTAGTGCTTCATTGCCACAGATCAGGGAGACCCTTAATCCTGATATTCGCCGGCTTATCTCGTTTTCAAGATCCTCGAAAGCGACATAGATGTCATTTATGTGGTGTCATGCTCTTAAGGCCATCAAGGAAACATTGGAGTGGTGTATAGTTTGTTATTGGGGCATTTCCAGCTGCCCTCTAACCTGTGTCCTTGGTGCTGAAGGTCACGTTTAATCTCCGCTAACTCTCGCCCAATGGGCCTAGTAGCTTTGGCAAGGGCTCTCTGGAAAAGGAGCGGTCAACCGTTGGTTTTCTCCAAATGCCCCACAACATCCTTCTGAATCACTCTCCAAGTCAGAAGTCTGTGTCGTCTGTTGCAAGTCAGACGGACTTCTTGGTTTGATTTAGGGTGTCTCCACGACGGCCTGTTTTTTAAAGGAAAAGGTCCAACGTCGCTGGGTTATAGCCTTTGCCGATTTAGGCCCACTCTTGGGTGGTTTATTGGTCGTCTTTCCCATGGTATTATTATGTAATTCACAGTGTGAAGTATTTGTGCAGTTTAAGCCTATATGACCCATCCAGTTTGGGTAAGTCAGTTTAAGGTTCATTGGTCCAAATTGTGTCCAGTAGGATAAAAAGCATGAACAGCAGAGTCTACAGGTAACTAGTTTAATGTAGCACCTGGTGCAGGAGAGTGAAGGGCGTTGCTTTGCTGGGGGTCCTCTGACCTCTTGTTGATTTGTGTATCAGGTTATTAGTATGTCAAAAAGTCCAGTTGACTATGGGATAGGATTATCAGGGTAATCCCCAGCATATAGTCCACTGCCCAGTTCATAAAGCTAGTATCATATAGAGTCCCTTCAAGACGTTAGTTCCGCCCAGATGGTGGGGGGCTTCTCTCTGCGATATATGGTGTACAGAGTGAGGTGAATATCACCTCCACTTCCCATGTGACCACTGACACCGTTGCCTCTTCACCTCACTATTGTAATCCCCCTGTCACCACAGATAACAGTCCAGGCCAGCCACAGTTCTGTATTTATTATACACAGTGCAGGCAGTGACAGGCTGTCCCATAATGGATGAGGTTTCTGCCTACCCACTTCACCCTCTCCTGCACTTCCCGGTCTGATGATGAGCGTCCTGGAGGTTTTTCGATATTTTATGTCTCACCAGGCAGGGTCTTAGGCAACCTACTCCCTCTGTCTGCATGCTCCGTAATTCTTCCTGAGTGGATCGGCCGGAGCGCAGACCTCGGGGTCTCAGAACGGCCCTGAGCCACCTCCTGACGGATCGCCGCTGGGAATGTGCGGCGGGGGTATAAATCCTGGTCCCACGTACACGCCCCCGAGTCTCCCAGTGCTACAGACCGGTGCCGCCCGCTGTGCCCTTTCCGAGTGCCCGCCTCTCCTCTCCACTCGCAGCAGAATGTTTGCAAAGAATCCGGCGCGGCCTAGCAGGGCAGGCGCCGCCGCAGCTCTGCCTCTCGTGTGCAGCGGGGCTGGTAGGGAATCCGGTCCTTTGCCTCGTTCCCTCCCCTCCCCCGGTCCGATTGCTAAAAAAAGCACAGTGTACCAGTTCAGGGGGGTGGTTGGCTGTTAGCTGTGGGTCCGAGGGGCTCACGGTGGTAGCCTGCGGGGATGGATGGCTGTGATTTGCTGTGTTCAGGTGTGAGCTACTGGTTACACGTCCCTCCTCACACAAGGATCGCGACCATCTTGGACTCCGACAAAAAGATTTCCAATATCTACAGTTGTGCATGAACTAAGTCAAAGTTTAATACTCTGTACTAACGGCATGAGGCCTAAAGAAGATTCAAGGTGAAAATAGTATGCCCTTGCTTCTTTTAAACGATTACTCAAAAACTTCTTACCTAATCATTGACTCATCCCCCAAAAAAGTTTTCAATATCTACTTTAAATTTTTTTTGGGCCTGGGAACCGGGGGGAAAGCCCCCCAAAAAAGGGTTTTTTAATAAAAAAACCTTGTTTTTTTTAAGGGTGGCAAAAAAAAAGGCCTTAAATTTAAAAAATCAGGGGTTTTTTTAAAAAAAAAATTTTGGGCCCTTTGTTTTTCCGTTTAAAAGGGGGATAATTTCAAAAAACCTTTTTCCCAAAAAAAATTGGGCCTTGAAATTACTAAAAATTTTAAAAACCAAAAAAAATTTTTCCCAATAAAAATTTGTGCTTGGAACAAGAAAAAATTTTTTTTAAAAACTTTTGGGTTCCCAAAAAAAACATAAAAACCCCTTTTTAAAATAAAATTTAAAATTCCATGGAAAAAAAGAAAATACCTTTTTGGCTTAATTTTTTAAAATTTTCCCTAAAAAAAAAAAACTTTTTCCAAAATCCCTTTTTTCCTTTTTTTTTATTTTTTTAACAAAAAGATTTCCAATATCTACAGTTGGCTTGGAACTGAGTAAAAATTTTAAAATACCTTTTAAAAAAAAGGGCATGACCAAAAAAAAAGGGAATCAGGGAAAAATAGTTCCCCTTGTTTTCTTTTAAAAATACTCAAAAATTTTTTCCCCAAAAGGGCATGATACTTTTAGACAAAAAGATTTCCAAAAACATTTGTCCCTTGAACGTCAAATTTTTAAACCCCCGTTAAAAAGGCATGAAAAAAATAAAAAACAGGGGAAAAATACGGGCCCTTGCTTTCTTTTAAAAATACTAAAATTTTTTTTCCCCCAAAATGCTTTGATCCCATAAAAAAAAAAAGTTTTCCAATATCTAGGGTGTTTGGAACTAAGTAAAGTTAAATTTTCTTTTTACAAAGGGCATCCCCCCTAAGAAAGAACAGGTAAAATGTTTTCCCCTTGCTTTCTTTAAAAGATACTAAAAACTTCTTAAAAAATGAAATTGACTCTAAACAAAAAAATTTCCAATATCTAAAATTTGTTTGAAAGAGTCAAAGTTTTAAACTTTTTACAAAGGGGCATAGCCTAAGAAAAAACATGTAAAAAATAGACCCCCTTGTTTTTTTTTAAAAAAAAACTAAAAATTTTTTTTCCCCCTAAGTTTTGATACTCTTAGACAAAAAGTTTTCCCAAACCCCCTAGTTGTGCTTGGAACTGAGTCAAAGTTTTAAAAAATTTTTTAAAAAAAGGCATGACCAAGTAAGAACATGGAAAATAGTTTCCCTTGCTTTTTTTTTAAAAAAAACCAAAAACTTTTTCCCTAATCTTTTTTCTCATAACAAAAAGATTTCCAATATCGGGGGTTTCCCCCGGGAACTGAGTAAATTTTAATATTTTTTTAAAAAAAGGGGCCCCCGACCCAAAGTAAAGAATCGGGAAAAAATTACGGGCCCTTGTTTTTTTTAAAAAAGCCCCCAAAAAAACCTTTCCCCCCAAAGCAAAAAACTCATAGAAAAAAAAAGATTTCCAAAATCTACAGTTGTGTTTTGGAACTAAGCAAAGTTTTAATTTTCGTTCAAGGCGGGCCCCCTAAGTAAAAAAATGTAAAAAATTTGCGTTGTTTTTTTTTTAAAAAATACTAAAAAATTTTTTTAAATTTTGCTTTTACTCATAACAAAAAATTTTTTCCAATATCTACGGTTTTGCTTGAACTGAGTAATTTTTTTTAATATTCTGTTACAAAAGGCATGAGCCAAAAAACCCATGTAAAAATTTTTTCCTTGCTTTTTTTTTAAAAATCCCAAAAACTTTTTCCAAATGCTTTAACTCATAAAAAAAAATTTTTCCCCAAATTTTCCCAGGGGTTTGTCGGAACTAAAAAATTTTTTTAAAAATTTTACAAAAGGGGCATACCAAAGAAAGAACCCGGGGGGAAAATTTGGGCCCCCTTGTTTTTTTTTAAAGATACTAAAAAACTTTTCCTAATCTTTTACTCTAGAAAAAAAAAGTTTCCAATATCACGTTGTGCTTTTAACTGAAAAAAAGTTTTTTAACTGTTACAGGGCCCATGAGCCAAATTTAAGAATCAGGAAAAAAAAATTTCCCCTTTTTTTTTTTTTTTAAAAAAATATAAAAACTTTTTCCCTAATGCTTGATATTTTAGAAAAAAAATTTTTCCAATACAGGTTTTTTTTGGGGAACACAAATTTTTAATACGGTTTAAAAAGGATGACCAAAAAAATCGGGGGAAAAATACCCCCTTGCTTTTTTTTAAAAATACCCCAAAAATTTTTTCCCCCTAATGTTTTGTTTCTCAAAAGACAAAAAGATTTCCAATACTCCCCGGGGGCCCTGGAACGGGAAAAAAAGTTTTAATCCCCTTTACAAAGGGCATACCTTAGTAAAATCAGGTTAAAATAACCCCTTTCCCTTTTTTTTAAAAAAACCCAAAAAACCCTTTTTCCCTAATGCTTTATCTATAGCCAAAAAGTTTTCCCAAAATTTTTACGTTGTCCTTGGAACAAGTAAAATTTTAAATCTTTTACAAAAGGCATAAACCTAAGTAAAATCATGGGAAAATAGCTCCCCTTGTTTTTTCCCTTTAAAAAAAAACTCAAAAACTTTTCCCTAATGCTTTAAACTCAAAAAAAAAAAGATTTCCAATATCTACATTTTTTGCTTGGAACTGAGTAAAATTTTTTAATATTTTTTTTACAAAGGGGGCAGAGCCAAAAAAATAATGGAAAAAATCGCTTGTTTTGCTTTCTTTAAAAAAACGAAAAACTTTTTACCTATTGCATTTACCATAACAACAAAGTTTTTCCAATATCTACATTGTGTTTCAAACCCTAAAGTCAAATTTTTAAAAAACTCGTTAAAAATGCTGACCTAAGTAAAATCATGGAAAAATATATGCCCTTTTTTTTTTTTTAAAAAAGATCCCAAAAATTTTTTTTCCAAATTTTTTGATACTCTTAGACAAAAATTTTTTCCAATATCAGGTTGGGGGGGAACTGATCAAATTTTTTAAAAACATTTTTACAAAGGGAAAGATTTTTATAAAATCTGGAAAAAGGGTTTTTTGGGGCCTTGCTTTCTTTTAAAAGAAAAAAAAAAAGGGTTTTCCCAATTTTTATCTCATAAACAAAAAGATTTCCAATATCACAGTTGGGGCTGGAAAAAGGGTCAAAGTTTAATACTGTGTTACTAATGGCATGAACCTAAGTAAGAACATGATAAATAGCATCCCCTTGTTTTCTTTAAAATAACTCAAAAACTTTTTCCTAATCTTTGATACCAAGAAAAAAAATTTTCCCGAATATCTCGGGTTTTGTGTTTGGGGAAACGAGTGAAATTTTTAATATTCTGTTTACTAATGCATGACCAAAGGGAAAACAGGAAAAAAACGCTTGTTTTTGTTTTTTTTTAAAAAACTAAAAAACTTCCCCCCTAATGCAATACTCATAGACAACAAAGATTTCCCCAATAAAATTTCAAACGAAAATTTAAACTGTTTTTTCTAAAGGCAGAGCCTAAGTAAAAATCAGGGTAAAAATAGCACCCTTGCTTTCTTTAAAAGATCCAAAAATTTTTCCCCCTAATGCTTTAAAACTCATAGAAAAAAGTTTTTCAATATCTACGGTTTTGCCGGAAACCCGGGAGTAAAAGTTTTTACACTTTTTTTTAAGGGCATGAGCCCTTATAAAAATCAGGGATTAAGTTTTTTGGGGGCCTGCTTTCTTTTAAAAGATAAAAAAAAACTTTTTTTCCTAATGCTTGATACTCATAGAAAAAAAAATTTCCCAAATACTACAGTTGTGCTTGGAACTAAGTCAAAGTTTTAATACATTGTTACTGGGGGAAAAAAACCCCTAAGTAAGAATGGGGGGAAAAAATACATCCCTTGCTTTTTTAAAAATACCCCAAATTTTTTTTTCCCAAAATGTTTTGATACTCAAGACAAAAAGTTTTCCAATATCTAGGGTTTGGGGACTGATAAATTTTTAAAAAACCTTTTAAAAGGGGCCATACCTTTAAGTAAAATAAAGGAAAAATACTTCCCCTTGTTTTTCTTTTAAAAATACCAAAAACTTTTTCCTAATTTAAAACTCATAGAAAAAAAAGTTTTTCCAAAATCTACATTGTGTTTTGGAACTGGGTTAAAATTTTTAATATTCTTTACAAGGCGGGGCCCCAAGTAAAAATTTTTAAAAAATGCTTGTTTTTGCTTTCTTTAAAAACTAAAAAATTTTTAAAAAATGCTTTACTCATAGACAAAAAATTTTCCCAATACCCCCCCTTTGGGGGAAAAACTAGTCAAATTTTTAAAATACCTGTTACTGGGGGCAACCAAAGTAAGAATATGGAAAAATGGTTGTTGTTTTTTTTTAAAAATACTAAAAATTTTTTTCCAAAATGCTTTATACTCAAGACAAAAAGATTTCCAATATCTACTTTTTTTTTTGAACAAATAATTTTTTTTAATATCGTTACTAATCATAAACCAAAGAAAGAATCATGGGAAAATAGATGCCCTTGTTTTTTTTAAAAAAAACCCCAAAAAAATTTTTTCCCTTTAATTTCGGGGGAACCTTAACAAAAAGATTTAAAATACTACTTTGTGCGGGAAGGGTAAAATTTTTTTAAAAAAACCCCTTTTACTAAGGCATGACCTTAGTAAAATGGGGGATTAATACGGGGCCTTGTTTTTTTTTTTAAAAAATACTAAAAAACTTTTTCCCCAATGCTTTCCCCCAAAAGACAAAAAGATTTCCAAAAACAGGGTTGTGCTTGGAACTAAGTAAATTTTAATACCTTTTGTTACTAATCAAAAACCTAAGTAAAAATCATTAAAATAAAATTCCCTGTTTTTTTTTAAAATACTAAAAAAACTTTTTCCCTAATCAAAAAACTCATAGAAAAAAAATTTTTTCCCCAATATCTCGTTTTTTTTTGGGAACTGAGTAAAATTTTTAAAAAACCTTTACTAAGGGCTGACCCTTATAAAACCCGGGGGAAATGTTCCTTGCTTTTTTTTAAAAATTTCCCAAAAACTTTTTCCCTAATCTTGCTCATAAAAACAAAAAATTTCCAATATCACAGTTGTTTTGGGGAACTAAGTCAAATTTTTAATACGTTTTACTAAGGGCATAAACCTAAAAAAAACCCAGGAAAAAATAGAAACCCCTTTGCTTTCTTTTAAAAAATCTAAAAAATTTTTTCCCTAAGCTTTGATACTCATAGACAAAAAATTTCCAAAATCGGGGGTTTTAGGTTTGAACGATAATTTTTTTTAAAAAACCTGTTAAAAAGGGATGACCCAGAAAACTTTGGAAAATCCCGGGCCTTGTTTTCTTTTTAAAAATACTAAAAACTTTTCCCCCAAAAGCGGGATACCAAGAAAAAAAGTTTTCCCAAAAACTACGTTGTTTTGGGAAACAAAATTAAAGTTTTAATATTTGACTAAGGGGCAAAACCAAAAAAAAGAATCAGGGGAAAAAAAAAACCCCTTTGCTTTTTTTTAAAAATACCAAAAACTTTTTCCCTAATGCTTTAAAACTCATAGAAAAAAATTTTTTCCCCAATATCAAACTTTGGGGCAGGAACTAGTAAAATTTTTAAAACCCTTTAAAAAAAGGGGGATGACCTTATTAAAACCCGGGATTAAGTATTTGGGCCCTTTTGCTTTTTTTTAAAAAAACCAAAAACTTTTCCCAAAAAATTTTTTGAACCCCAAGACAAAAAGTTTCCCCAAATTTCTAC